>JARYGA010050412.1:0-29765 GCA_030545235.1 Helianthus tuberosus | reverse complement strand
ATACCACGCTATCCGTTCCGTGTAGTTTTCCGTCCAATGTAAAGCTTCTGAGCGCGCGCGTCTACTCCACGTAAGGTTCGGTGGCGGCATTGGATAGTCCCCTTCAAGTCTGATGTGGATGAAATGACTACCATTAACAATAACAGTGAAACGAACTGATGGGGGTCACGTGCGTACTCTGGATCATATAAGGGAAATACAGTAGAACAACCTTGGATGTCTAATATGTGAACAATCACACCAAACCTATTGGCAAGAAGGAGTGCTGCTTGAGGCATCTCCATCCAATGTTCCCTGGGTGCCATTCCAACCCCGGTAAAATCTATTCTCTGTACTTGTTGGTCGTAGTCCCCTGGTAATTCACTATCGAAGACATACTTCCACATTTCTTTGTTCGGACCCGTCAGCTCTTCAAGTAGTTGGTTTCGAATATACCCAAAGTAGTCTTGTTCAAACCCTAAACCCACAGCCGCTGCCCGAAACCCACAATGTCCATCCTGCCTGACATCTTTTATTCTTGAAATGTAGGGGTGGAACACTTTTGGAATTTGTTTTTTGTATATGTGCGCATATTCAATCATTCCCTCATCAGTGATTAATGGAAAGCCATTGCCCTTGCCAGGCCCTTCTTCATGTGAAGATGTTGAACGACCGCGTCGATTTAACGACCTTTGAGACTTTAGAGACATTGCAGACGTAGACGGTATTAGGGAATTTTGTGATGGTACATAAGAGCTATGTCGAGGAGGGTCACACCTACTTTGTTGTCTGGGAGGCCCAACTGAGCTATCTGTAGCAGGTTGTTCTTTTCTTTGTTGTTGGACCTTGGAAGTTGGCCGCCCGCGAGTGTTTTCTTGTACGACAGACGATTTTTTGTCGCTCATATATGGGTTTACCACCGCCATGATCTTCGATAAGACGCTTTTCCTCACTTGCGGGGGTTGGGTAGACAATTTTTGTTTCACATATTCTAATTGTTTGTCTACATCAACATCTTCCTCATCAAAATTTGATGGGTTCAGGTCAAGTTTTCTCAAGAAAATGTCAATATCTTCGAGCTGAATGACGCATTCTACAAAACAAAAAAAGAGCATTAGACAATCACATTAAATTAAGACAACAAAACATTATTTTATAAGTCTATAAGTACCTGTATTTTGCAATCTCTCCAGGCGACAGGCACATAACAACCCGACACCCGAGTACAGCTGGCAGCCACATGTTGATCCGAATGACCGCAACGTGTCGATTCTCCGTGTTAGCTCGTTTTCCAATAGGTTAAGAGCATGGATGGAAACTTTAAGAAGTAGGTTGCAAAACAAAGGAATCTCAAGGTGGCTGTTCATTCGCTTGGTGCGGCTTTCTTCCAAGGATTTCTTTATTTGCGCATATTGCTTTAGTACCAAGGTGTCCACCTTTTTCACCAGCGTTTCAAGACTGCATTTCGGTGTTGTCAGCTGTTTCTTTAATGCAGCATGTGCGCCTTCAGCTCTGTTTGTTATATTTTGGAAGAATGTCAGGGTTTGATTGGTCCATGCAGATACGAACAATTGGCGGGAGGTGCTTAACTAGTTATTCCATAGATAATCAAAAACATCTGAAAAAAATAAACATATTCAAATTATATATCTATTTGTATGAATGTATTTACTTAGAGAGAACATACGTGTACGTTGTTGATTGATAAGGTGTCTCTGAAGGTTGAGGACGTTATATTTGAATAACTCTTCGGTAGCGGAATTACACACTGTTTTCCACTGAGCAATAAAGGCTTCCCAATCTTGTGTATTAAACGAATTCTTGCATTGCTTCACAATATTTTGTAAGATGTGGAACCTGTAGAGATATCTGTGTGCGCCAGGGAATATTTTTCTACACGCGTTTATCAGTGCATGGTCCCTGTCCGTTAGAATTACACGCGGCTCCATGCACTCGTGCAGCATAGACCTGACCCTCTCCATGACCCAGACGTACATTACCACCTGCTCGTTACAAAGAAATGCATGCGCAACACAGAAGGTTTGGTTTGTCGACGTCGTACCCACAACTTGCAAAAATGGAAGATTGTACATGTTAGTCTTGTAGGTAGCGTCGACCATAAGCACATGCGGGAATGCCCTCCACATTTCAAAGGACTTCTCGTGACAGAAAAATACATGCTGAACGACGTTGGTGGAAGATTCCTCTTGTAAGTAATAGGTCATCTATTTTTCCTGGAGGATTTGTTCCAGCTGCTGCATGGGAGACGGTTTTTTCTCGAACTTTGCGGCCCTAATCTTTTGGCGAGCGTTGTGTATGTCTTTCGGAACACATTTGTTCTCAGAGTTCTATTCGGGTACGGCCTTCCAGATTGTATGGGGCTGTATGTCTTGATCTGTCAGCTCTTGCACCAGCCTAAACTCATTAGGAGTAAGCCTCCTGGCATACGCGTAACCCTCTAGATGTTTAGCAGGGCCGTGGTTGTGCGTCTTGTTAAAATTTTTGTTCAGATAATCTATCCGCCAAGCCCGACGACATTGGTCGAGACGACCTATCACCATAAAAGGGCACGCGCATTTTTTGCTGCTGGTTTTCCTAACCGTGGCCTTACTCTCATGCTCCCCGCTACGACAACATTGGAGCCACACCCGATGATCCTTGGATCGTCTGGTAACAATAACGTATCCGTTGGCTAAACCCCTTCGTTTTACCCCACTTTCCAAATTATCGCGGGATAAAAAATCCTAAAAATATAACAAGTAATTTAAAAAAATATAACAATTTTGAATGTACTTTTTTAAAAATCCTTAAAAAAAATATAACAATTTTAATTAATTTTAGAAAAACATAACATTTTAATTAATTTTATAAAAATATAACATTTTTAATTAATTTTTTATCCTATTTACAAAATATAACAATTTTGAATGTATTTTTTCTTTACAATTTTTTATTATTGTGCAAATTATTATTGTTTTTTTATTGCGAGGAACGTGTGAATTGTGCATCGGTTTTGAAATGAACGAGGTAACAAGTATCAAAACACAAAGAAATTGAGATAACGTAAAAGAGAGGCTTGATAAAACATCGGATTGTTTCCGGTTTAGAAACTTCGACTATTCCAAAGTGAATCGAAAGTCCTTTCAAATTAGGGAAACGTGCTTTGGCCTATAGGTAATATACTCTCGTCGAGAAGCGATTAACGGTACTTTACCCTTCCAGTTACTACACGTCCCTAATCGATTGAAAAATCGAAACTTTGGCGGGATTGAAAATCGAGGAACGGGACTAGTCGACAAGATGCGGGTTTCACCCCTAACTTGAAGATTTCGTACCATAAGTGTGGTTGGTATTCGTCGGGTCAAGAAACTTAATTTCGACACTTTGATGAGGGTTCACTAGAGTTTGAATTGGAAACTTACCGTCAAGATGTGGATCTCCCTCCTAACTTGATGGCGTAATTTCGTGCAAAATTGAATAAGCGGATTGAGAGTCATTCACCAAATTATGGGTTTCACGCTTATTTTGGTGAAAT
Source organism: Helianthus tuberosus (assembly GCA_030545235.1). Taxonomy (NCBI): domain Eukaryota; kingdom Viridiplantae; phylum Streptophyta; class Magnoliopsida; order Asterales; family Asteraceae; genus Helianthus; species Helianthus tuberosus. The sequence goes on along the minus strand of JARYGA010050412.1, from coordinate 26,251 downwards.
CATCTTGTTTGTATAATACGAGTGTCTTCAACTCTTCAACGAATATTATAAAAAAATATAACAATTTTTAATGTATTTTTTTATAATATTTAAAAAAATATAACAGGTTTAATTAATTTTATAAAAATATTTCATATAACATTTATTAATTAATTTTTATCCTATTTGAAAAATATAACAATTTTAATGTATTTTGTATTAACAATTTTATAATAATTTTTTAACAGAAAAAAATATAACATTTAACAAAAATGTATATCATTCGTACCTGATAAGTTTTGTACGAAACTTCAGGGTAAGCGGGTGTCTTGTCACCCAATGACTCTTGCACGGGTGGCTCGTCACCCAATGACTCTTGCACGGGTGGATCGTCACCCAATGACTCTTGCACGCAAGAAGGCTGACCAACGTCTTCTTGTACTCCCGAGGCACCACTAACAAAAACGTTATTGTCATATTCTTCCTGTCCGTACGAGGGAACGTAACCGGGTTCATAATACGGAGACCCATAACCTTGATCATGGCTACACGCGCTCAAATCTGGTCACAACGGTTGGCGGGGCATAGCAGACTAAAAAAAACCAACGGGTAAAAGGTAATGGTAAGTTTAACGCCGAATATAAAAAAGTAAATATATATAGTTACCTCGTTGAGGTCTGGCAACAACGATTCATTATGATGGGGACGATAGCCGGACACGACCTCGTGCGCGTGATCATCATTTCCACCACAATCGTAAGAATCAGGGACATTAGACCCCGCCTAATACAAACGGTGTGCTATGTATTTCATAAACAAAAAAAAACAGAATAAGTTAAAAAAATGATATACCACACTGCTATCCGAAATAAACGTGCTCGTGTTTGCGTCAGACGGCTCACCGAAAACATAGTTGTACCAAGACATGTTTGTTAGTGAATGTGAATATATAACGAAGAGGATATATATATATATCGTCTTCTTCTTCGTTTAAATAGGGGAGGAAGAATTCAAATTCATAATTCAATACGAGTCGTATAGCCCTATACGATGCATATACGGCTTACGTCAATCACTTTACGTCACTCAACAGTGACCGAAAGCTGATCGTACTTTCTAAAAAAAGTAATACGCATCGTATAGGCCTATAAGATGTGTATTACTTTAACCCCGTGAGACAGTGTCAGTCTTTGACTGACACAAAATTAATTAACCAACTCAATACGCATCGTATTGGCCTATACGATGCGTATTGAGGGTGTCGATTTAATATGCCAAGGTGTGCCAATAATACGACCCGAAATAAATGGTTGATATTCTATATCCTTACATTTACAAACTGTAAGACCCTTCATGCTTACTTTATCATTTATATAATACATAATGCATTTTTAAGTCTCTTTAATAGTAAAACATCGAATTAACGACATTTATATAAGTTTTCAAAACTTAACAAAGACGTTCCTTAACGTTACCAAAACATGTTGTTCAAACCCAACATACTTAACCTTTTAAAACATACTAACCATATGTATTAAAGTATGAAAACACAACATCAAAACGTTTGGTGACAAAAGAGCTAGTTTCATTTGCGGAAGCTTCTTTACGCGCGCGTTCGGTTCTATAACATAGCTTGATCTTCATCCGCAAGTTCCTATAGCTACCTGTGACCAAAATACTCCAAACCATCAGTTATATGATGTTATAATGTGGTTTAACAAGTCTAAAAGGTCAAACTGAACAAAATAAAAATTTTTGCAGCTTTGTACTGCTGTCGCGGGGCACGACAGAGACAGCTTCAGCCGTCGCGGGCCGCGAGAGTTGTCGCGTGTCGCGACGGATATTGAGGCTTCTGTCGCGTGTCATGTCGCAACCCCCAGCCCCTAGTTACCTGGGAACGAGCGGCCGTGAGCTCAGATTCAGTGGTATTAGTATTTATCAGTTTGGCAGCGTAATTTACATCAAGGCCGTAGTTAGGAAATATTTTATCAGAGTAAAATACCACATTTTTATAATAATAAACACATGGGAAATTCCCAAGTTTCTGTTACAAACATGTTTATAGGGATAAACCATAAATTATTGAATAAAACATCTTTCTTTATTTAGGTAACTTTTATAGCCACTTTTCCAAGCCTTCAGTGCTGTCCAGCTGGCTTTTATTTGGCTTTCACATTTTGTTACCTGAAACACGTTTAAAAACATTTTGTTAGTGGGAAATACTGGTGAGTGAATCCCAATTTAATCAAAACAGGTTTTATCATTTCACAGTATTGAGAGCGATTACAATGTTTATATCTACACAATTAGTCATTCAGTACTGTCAATCCTGACTGGTGGGTCATATTACTCATTGGCTATCTCATTTTCTAATGGTAACATGTTCCACATTTTGTATACAAAACCCCAACATACCGACACTAATTGAAGAATTACAAAGACTCAATCACTGCTAATTATTTTAAAATATATAAGGTTTTGAAAAAAATAGTTTGGAAAAAGGTTTACAAAAAGGAGATTACTCACATTGCTACTTTAGGTATTTCCTTTGTGTATTCCTGGTTATGATCTATTAATTAAACAATGCACACGTGTTAGTATAATAACCCAATTTACATTAATTATACCCTCCCCGAGACAGAAACTCCAACGACTACGTCGAGCTGAGCCTCGACAGCCGTTAGGGAGCACTAGATCAATCGGGCAGCGTAACTAATACGTAACCGGGGGTTATGATACTTACAACGAGGCAGAGCTTCGCTAATTTAGTGGGTATAATGCCCGGTATTATGTCTCCAGCAGAGAAATAGAGAGAGATTCAGATTTTTCAGCGACGAACAAATGAACGTCGACTTCCCAATTTATAGGGCTGATCAGACACTCTCTCGCGCCCTGCGAGAGAGTTAACCATGTTCTTCGCGGCCAGCCAGCTTGGGTGTGTAGGCCCTAGGCTTGCTGAGTCGGCCCATAACTTCGACACGCTGCTCGACACGTGGCAGCAGGGGGTGAGGGCGGGTGGCCAAGCGCTCGCGCCCCACGACTCATGTAACCAGGGGCTTCGCGCCCCGCCAAAGACCAATACAAATTGTTTTTTTTAAGTTTTGCAAAAATAAAGGTATTTAGGGCCATTTTACGTATACGGGGTGTATTTTAAGGCGTATAGGGCTATTATGAATATTTTAGGAGGGTCGTTATATGCTCCCAACCTTGTTTTAGCACTTGTCCTCGAGGTCTACTGAAACAGGTGTGGATATATCCTCTGCATCTCTAATTCGAGCTCCCAAGTGTATTATGGTCCTCTCTTGGAATCCCATTTTACTTTGACTAGAACTAATCTCTTGTGTTTGAGATTCTTGACTTTCTTGTCTTCAATCTGTGGAGGCTTTTCTACAAACTTAAGTTTTTCATTTACCTCTATGTCCTTAAGAGGTACCACTAATGATTCATCGGCTAAGCACTTTTTGAGATTACATATATGGAATATATCATGTATTCCTGCCATTTCCTCTGGCAGTTGTAGCTGGTAACCTACTGGTCCTATTCTTCTAATAATCTCAAAAGGTCCAACATACCTGGGGCTTAGCTTTCCCCTCTTGATGAATCTGACTACTCCTTTCCATGGAAAAACTTTTATCAATACCTTATCTCCTACTTGAAATTCCAACGGCTTTCGCCTGTTATCAGCATAACTCTTTTGTCGATCGCGTGCTGCTTTTAGTCGTTCCTTGACTTGAATAATCTTATCCGTTGTTTCTTGTACTATTTCTAGTCCAGACAATTGCTTTTCTCCAATTTCTGCCCAACAGACTGGAGTTCGGCACTTTTGTCCATAAAGTGCTTCGAATGGTGCAACATTGATACTGGTATGATAGCTATTATTGAAGGAGAATTCTATTAGTGGTAAGTGATCGTCCCAATTTCCTCCGAAATCAATTACACAAGCTCTAAGCATATCTTCCATTTTCTGAATTGTCCTTTCGCTTTGTCCATCCGTTTGAGGATGATAAGCGGTGCTTAGATTTAGCTTGGTTCCCATTGCTTTTTGGAAACTTATCCAAAAATGAGAAGAAAAACGGCTATCTCTATCAGAAACAATTGATAAAGGAATTCCATGTAAGGAAACTATTTCATTTACATATAACTTGGCTAACTGTTCCATACTGAAAGTTTCCTTCATCAGTAAGAAATGAGCAGACTTGGTCAACCTATCTATAATCACCTAGATTGTATCATTACCTTTTCGTGTCTTGGGTAATTTGGTAACAAAGTTCATTGTTATCAATTCCCATTTCCATATCGGCATTTCTAATTGCTGCAACAAACCTGAGGGTTTCTGATGTTCAGCTTTGACCTGGGAACAGGTTAGATACTTGGCAACATAGGCTGCTATATTCTTTTTCATTCCTATCCACCAGAAATTCTCTCTTAAGTCTTGATATATCTTATCACTTCCAGGATGTATCGTATACTTAGATTTATGGGCTTCTTCTCATATTCGGTGGCGTAGGTTTCCTTGTTTAGGTATCCAAATCCTTTTCTTATAGGATCTCCATATTCCATATGTTCCTTGTTCTAATTCCTTAATCATTTCTTTCAATTTTTCAGTATCATCCTTGATTACTGATTCTTGTACTTTTCTAATTTGTTCATTTAAATCTATCTGCAGATTTAAGTTAAGAGAACGTACTCTTTTTGGCTTTTCGTGATACTTTCGACTTAAAGCATCGGCTACTACATTAGCCTTTCCTGCATGATACTGGATATTACAATCATAATCACTAAGAATTTCCATCCAGCGTCTTTGTCTCATATTCAATTCCTTTTGCCCAAAAACATATCTTAAACTCTTATGATCGAGAAAAATGGTAAACTTACTACCGTAAAGGTAATGTCTCCAAATCTTAAGGGCAAAAATTATGGCTTCTAATTCTAAATCATGTGTTTTATAATTTTCTTCATGATTCATAAGTTGTCTAAAGGCATAGGCTATAACCTTTTGTCGTTGCATCAACACACATCCATAACCTAACTTAGAAGCGTCACAATAGACTACAAAGTCTTCAGTTCCTTCTGGTAACGCTAGTATGGGTGCGTTGGTTAGTTTTTGCTTAAAAATTCTAAAGGCTTCCTCTTGTTTTGGTCCCCATTCAAACTTAACAGATTTACAGGTTAGTTTTGTCAAGGGAATGGCTATTCTGGAAAAATCTCGAATAAATCTTCTATAATAATTGGCTAGTCCTAGAAAACTTCTAACCTCCGTTGGTGATTCAGGGACTTTCCATTTAGCAATTGCCTCAATCTTTGTGGGATCCACATGAATTCCTTCATGATTAACTAAATGTCCAAGGAATTGCACTTCTTCTAACCAGAATTCGCATTTTGAGAATTTAGCATAAAGCTTTTCTTTTCTCAACAAATTTAGGAGTGCATGCAGATGCGCTGCATGTTCCTCTTTACTCTTAGAGTAAATAAAAATATCATCTATAAAGACGATTATGAATTTATCCAAATATGGTTTACATATTCGGTTCATCATGTCCATATATGTGGCTGGGGCATTGGTTAACCCAAATGGCATGACAGTAAATTCATAACGGCCATACCTTGTTCTGAAAGCGGTCTTAGGAATGTCCTCTTCCTGTACCTTTAATGGATTATATCCTGAGCGTAAATCGATCTTAGAAAAGAATCGAGCTCATTGCAATTGATCGAACAGATCATCGAATCTCGGTAATGGGTACCGATTTTTAATCGTGGCCTTATTCAATTATCGATAATCAATGCACATACGCATTGACCCGTCTTTCTTTTTTACGAACAAGATCAAGGCTCCCCATGGCGATGAACTTGGCTGTTTGACCCATTTTTTTCAAAAGTTCATCCAATTGTTTCTTCAATTCTTGCATTTCTGCTGGTGCCAAACGGTAGGGTGCCTTGCCAATTGGTGCTGTTCCTGGTAGCAGGTGGATTTTGAATTCGACTTCCCTGTCCGACGGCAGTCCTGGTAGCTCTTCTGGAAATACATCTGAGAATTGGGATACTACGGGGATATCTTTCAATTCTTTTCCTTTATTGTTAATGATTATAGAAATCATATACACTATTGACCCTTTCCTAGCATAGCTTGCTGTTTTCATCACATAGATGAATTTCGTGGATCTAGATGGCTTATCTCCTTTAATTGTGATCTTTTCACCCTTTGGTGAATTTACTTGTATTGACTTTTGATCACATATAATACTTGATTTATTGGCTACTAACCAATCCATTCCTAATACAATATCAAATCTTGCCAGATTCATTGGATAAAGATTTGCAATAAACTTTTGATTTAAAAATTCTATTCTTGCTCCCTGCAAGATTTCAGTGATCTTAATGGATTCCCCATTTGCGGTCTCTACTAGACATTCTTGTTGGAGTTTAGTTAATGGTTGATTGAGATGTTTGCAAAATGAAGTATTAACAAAACTTTGGTTCGCACCAGAGTCAAATAATACTTTAGCAAAAACATCATTAACTAAAAACGTACCGGCAATCACGTCTGGAATCATCTTTGCTTCTTCGGTTGTCAGAACAAATGCCCTAGCATTCTTAGTAGTCTTATTGTTCATGGCTAGAGCTAGTTTCGGATAATTCGGCTTAATATGACCTTGTTCTCCACAATTGTAGCATATCTTATTGTTAGGTTTCTTCCTGCAGTCTTCTTCCTTGTGTCTAGATATCTTGCAGAAATTGCAGTATATAGAGCATCTTCCCGAATGTTTTCTTTTGCAATACTTGCAGTAAGGAGTAGAAGTAGAACCTACATTTTTCCCACGATTGGAATTTCCATAGTGAAATTCTTGGGTAAGCTTTTGAGCTAGATTCTTCTTTTGGTTTTCTTCTTGGGTACGCACTAGTTCATCAGTCAAGGTATTTGCTAGTTCTACAGCTTCTTCTATGGTTTGTGGTCTAGCTGCCTTGACTACGTGTCTAATCTCACTGATTAATCCCCAGATGTAACGGGAGATTAATACTGATTCTGGTGATGCTAGGGTTGGCACTATTCTGGCATATTCGAAGAATATTGTAGTGTAACCCTTATAGTCTACTCCAGTCATTCTGTGGTTTAAGAACTTATTAGCTATCAGTTCCTTTTCATTGGGAGGACAGAATTTCCTTTCAACCATATTCTTAAACTCAGTCCATTCCATATTATAGGCTCTGTCACTTCCCTAGACTTGAGAATAGTGTTCCACCATTCTAGTGCTGCTTTATTAAACATATTGGAAGCAAATATAATTTTGTCTTCCTCAGCACACTTGCTTATTTTTAAGAATGCCTCAGTCTTTTCTATCCAGCGTAGGGCTGCAATGGCTCCTTCATTGCTTGAGAATTCTATTGGTTTGCAGGACCAGAATTCTTTGTAAGAACAACCATAAGACATGGTTCTTCTCCTTTTTGGAATAGACAATTGAAGTAATGGTCCATTGTTCACGCTGTGAATTCTATTGGTTTCAGTATGTTTTCGCTTACTTCCACCATTACTGTAATTATTTTCCGCTTCTTTAACATTTTGGATGATATATGGCATAGCATCTCTAATTCCTTGGGTTACTATGTGTCGAATTGCACTGTTATTTATTTGATTATCATTATTCTGGTTTTCCTGATTTGCTGCGTTGTCCATCTGGATTATAAACATTTACCAAGTATTAATATCGTAAAACAATATTTAATGCAAACAATCTCACAACACAAACAAATTGGTCAAAATCGTCGTACATTGCGACCTTTACTCTATTTTATATATATGCGTCAAACCACAACTGAAATTTAAAACACAATACTAGTATGCATCAGTAGCTATAAGATTATATATATATATATATATAGGACAAAGATCCGTTAGGAACCACCCTTTATTGCGAGAACCGCGAGAACCAATGTGAACACAACCAAAAATGCCTAAAAATAGCTAAAAACACACAATTTTTTTTTTTTTTTTTTATAAAAAATCGCTACTTTTAGTAGCCAAAAATTTTTTTAATTTTTTTTAAAAATTTTTTTCTTTTGCTACTAAAAGTAGCGATTTTAACATAAAAAATATTAAAAAAAAATTTAGATTTTTTTTTATTTTTTTAGATTTTTTTAGGTTTTTTGGGGGTGGGGGAGGGGGGTTTAGGTTTTTTTTTTTGGGGGGGGGGGGTGGGTGGGGGGTTAGGTTTTTTGGGGGTTTTAGTTTTTAGCATTTAGCTTGGGGGGGGGTTAGGTTTTTTTTTTTGGTGGGGGTGTGGGGGGGGGGTGGGGTTAGGTTTTTTGAGGTTTTTTTTAGGTTTTTTTTAGATATTTTAGGTTGTGTTCACATTGGTTCTCGCGGTTCTCGCAATAAAGGTGGTTCTCGCATGAACCTTACCATATATATATATATATTCAATTCACACACACACACACATATATATATATATATATATATATATTTATATTATTATTATTATTACTACTAGTTGGGATCCATCCAATATTGCCTATTACGCTCGTCATATTTCCAGACGAGTCTTTCCCCTATTTGTCTTATTCTTTCACTTTCATCCAACAACTCCTCACCAAAGGTGCGAAGTTTTTGCACGTTCTCTGTGCTCATGGGTGGTGCGGGTGCTGGTATCGGGTCAGGGTACTGTGGCATTGGTTCTTCGTAAGGGTACGGGTTTTCTGAGATCTCTCTGATATATTGGTCATTATCAAAATATGGGTCTAGAGGGTCAAGGTTTGGATAGGGTGCTACTGGGTTTTGTATGGGCTCCTCTAGTGGGTAGAGTTGTTGGTAATCCCTATGGTCATCAAACCATGGGTCATAATCTGGAGGATAGGGTGCTGGGACTCTAGGGATATCAGATGGGTCAAAAACAGGTGCTGGAATCTGGTCTACTGGATTTGGTTCAATTTCCATGGGTTGAGTTGGGAATAAGGGTAGTGGCCGGGGTGCTATGATTTGTTCTAAATTAGGGTCTGCAGTAGTGGTAGCTAAGATCTGAAAGTTGGCTAGTCTCCTATTGAGTATATCTTGAGTTTGAGAGTTCATCTCCCTATTCGCAGCTGCTAAAGCTCGCTATTGCTGTAACTTCCTCATCCTTTTTTCTACGCTCGTGGACTCCCCGACTGAACCATCCTCTCTTTTTGGTAGGGAATGGCTCTTCGGATTGCGCTTTGAATACGAAAATCCCTTCTTCGGTGTCAGCTGAATACCCCGAGGGGGTAGGCTGGGAAGAAGTTCCTTCGTCCCTAGGAGAGCTGGACAATTGACGATAAGCGTCCGATGGTCCTTGATCACTCAGACTGTAAACTAACAAATTGTTAAATAACACAAAATAATAATCTATACGTATGCACATAGTCTCATTGGTTATTTCCTAACAAAATTGACAATTTTAATGTCAGCAGAACACTTCTGTGCGCAGAACACTTCTGTGGCTGAAATAAGTGGTTGTAGCTCTGATACCACCTTCTGTCGCAACCCCCGGCCCCTAGTTACCTAAGAACGAGAGGCCGCAAGCTCAGATTCAGTGGTATCGGTATTTATCAGTTTTTCAGCGGAATTTACATCAGGACCGTAGTTAGGAAATATTTTATCAGAGTAAAATACCACATTTTTATAATAATAAACACATGGGAAATTCCCAAGTTTCTATTACAAACATGTATATAGGGATAAACCTTAAATTTTTGAATAAAACATCTTTCTTTATTTAGGTAACTTTTATAGCCATTTTTCCAAGCCTTCACTGTTGTCCAGCTGGCTTATATTTGCCTTTCACATTTTGTTACCTGAAACGTGTTTAAAAACATTTTGTCAGTGGGAAATACTGGTGAGTGAATCCCAATTTAATCAAAACAGGTTTTATCATTTCACATTATTGAGAGCGATTACAATGTTTATATCTACACAATTACTCATTCAGTACCACTACTACAAAAATGATTTGTTTAGGCGGTGTAAGTGAAGATTATGAGTGGTTCTGTGACCGCCTAAACAAATGTCGCAGGAAAAAATGTTTATTTAATTTCAGCGGTTAAAAACCCGCCCAAAATAATACAAATTCCGCCCAAAAAAACATGCCAATAATTTGTGATTTTGTGTTTTTGAGCGGTGTTTTAACCGCCTAGAAAAAATAATTATGTTATCAAAATAATAGGAAGAGAGCTCAAAATAATGGCTGCTATATACACTGCTATATACACATATACACAGGAGAAAATAAGAAAATAATGCCTAAATAAAAAATGTTGGCTCAAAATAGTAGATAATGGATACACACCCAGAACTAAAACAATCAAAACTCAGCAAACATCATAGAACCTCTTGATTACATAATAACTTCCAAAGTTTACAAAAGTTGTTCTAAACATAATAACTTCCAAAGTTGTTCACATAACTACACTAACCTAACCCATCTTCCAAAGTAGTTCAAATAACTACACGAACCTAACCCATCATGATGTATTCAACCAACCTACACTCTGACTCTTAAAAAACCGCGTCATGATGTTTTCAACCAACATGTCGATTTCCTCTTGTGTTACGCTTGTTGTTTGGGTCCAAATCTAAAATGAAATCAAATAACATATATTAGTTAACCCGAAACACCAAAAATAAACATAAAACCCGAATAATACAACCTTAAACTCGGATCGATAACCCCAACATACTAAAGTCAAGATAGGTAAATTCTAAAAGTAATACTTACATTGTTTGGAAAACGAAATCGCTTCTTTAAAACAAACTGGACCATAAACCAAATCACCATGAACCCACACTCCCAAGACCTGTCTTGTTGCTTACAATGCATTAAATTTAAAAGAATAAATCAATTACTAAAATAATCACTTAATTATATAACATAAGAGTTAATAATACTGATAACATACTTGAACCATGGTCCATGTAAGTCCACTTCCAAAAGAAGATTCTATTGCTCTCGAAAGAGGATAATCATCTTTATTCTTGTTGGCCTTAACCAAAGTCGAATCCAAAATCCAAACACTTCGTTCCTTGGGAGAAACGATAAACAAAACTCAATGGGCGCTAGAAAAAAGAAAGGTATAAAGTAGTGTAATAAAATAAAGAAAATTAACATGAATACACTAAAAAACAATAACATATATTACCTATAAAAAAGGGTGCAAGAAAATATTTTGTGCCCTTTTTAAGTTTGTAGACACTTAACAAGTGTTCTTTTACACTTGCAAAATTTTCCTCGCACTCTTTTCCAGTTATTTTGTGGATATTGAAGTAGGCAACTTTAGGGTCTTCTGGAGATATTTTATAAAATACTATGTTATGCAAATATCTGATATCAAACAAGAAAAAAATTACAAGGTTAAAAATTCAGCTATGTTAAAAAATAAATTTATTGTACGAAACAAAAATAATAAGAAAAAACTTACATTTGACACCAATGTAAAAAGCTAGCCTCAAGCAACCCGTTCGCCAAAAACTGTAACATCCCCTCATATTCGATGGATTCAACTTCGATATCAAACGAAGTCTTGGGGTACATCTCCTTAGGCACATTAATCTCAATGTTTATTTTTCCATTAAAGAGATCCTTTAATCATGCAGCCCATAACCTAATATTTTCAGGCCGTTCATTTTCTATCTTCCACAAGGCATTTTTTATTTTTTGTTCAGTCTTTGACAACTTTGGAGCGGGAGGTTCTTCATCGAACTACATAATTAAACAAACGCTTTTAAGAGTATATATACACACATACACACACATATAACATGTTTGAGTTGTTGATTACCATCGAATCGAGTCGTTCCGACATGTGTACATCATGTTGATCAGGAAAAAATGCGCTAGAAACAAACTACATTAATTGAAAAACTAATTATTTGTGCATTGTTTATATATATATATATATATATATATATATATATATATATATATATATATATATATATACATATAGGGAGAAGATCATGCGAGAACCACCTCTTATTGCGAGAACCGCGAGAACCAAAGTGAACACAACCAAAAATGCATAAAAATAGCTAAAAATCACACAAATTTTTTTTTTAATATTTTTTATATAAAAATCGCTACTTTTCGAAGCAAAAATAAAAAATAAAAAAAAAAATTTTGGCCACTAAAAGTAGCGATTTGAGCATAAAAAATATTAAAAAAAAATTTAGATTTTTTTTTGATTTTTTTAGGTTTTTTGGGGGTTTAGTTTTTAGCATTTTAGCTTGGGGGGGGGGGGGTGGGGGGGGTTTAGGTTTTTGGGGGGTGGGGGAGGGGGGTTTAGGTTTTTTTTTTTGGGGGGGGGGGGGGGGTTAGGTTTTTGGGGGGGGGGGGGGGGTTAGGTTATTTTTAGGTTTTTTTAGCTATTTTAGGTTGTGTTCACATTGGTTCTCGCGGTTCTCGCAATAAGGGTGGTTCTCGCATGATCTCCTCCCTATACATATATATATATATATATACATAATGAGAATTTGAGTTGTTGATTACCTCGTTATCAAAATTTTCTATAGTAGTCGGATCAATATGATAATGTTGAGTTTGATTTAGTTCATCAGGTTGCTCAAACTACAACAAACGAAATTGTTGCAATATAAAATAAAATTAATATAAAATATATATACCCGGACCAAAGTAACGAGAGCACTAACCTGTGGCTCATAACATGTGACGTCCTCCAATTGTTGTGTCAAGTCTTGGTTTTGGGGAGTTGTCTCTATGTTCAAAAGCTACAATTTAACAAAACATACATTATTTTCTTTCATTTGTCAAATATGTAAGAATCATATGATTGTATTAGGAGCCCATCCATCATATGGGTAAAAATCTATAGTCACCTACAATCTTTTTTAATGGCTAATGACTTTTAATTATACTAAAATAGTCTTTTAGTAAACCACAAATGTTACGTAAACCCGAAATTACCTTTATTGCAAAACGTGGCCATTGAACATATTTACCACGAGCATCACCTAAATCTGTAACCTCGTCATAACATGAAACTGGAGGGAGAGGAATGCTCTCGAATTTTGGATCGATGATATCTACTTTGACTTTCACATAGCCATCCTCCGTTTGAACCTCATCTAATAACCTATCCATAGTAGGATACACAAGCCCCGAACCGACTACTTTTTCTTTTATAAAAGGGCCCGTGAATAACAATTCACATTCAGCAAGCTCCTACAAAATGAGAAAACATTTTTAAAACCAACATTATATATAAAACAATGTATAAATATAAGTACCTCTATATGTGGATAATGAATATGGGATCCACCAACATCACTCGCGCCACCGATACTAGGACTCGAGTCCACCCCTCTATAATCGCAAACCACCCCTAACCTTTGAGTGGTAGACACGTCTGTTTGACTTTGTTGTCTAGCACCTTGAAATAATCCTCCCTTAGCCTTTGTGCGTCCTTTAATCAACATTAACCACAAGTATTAAATCCAAAAACTCATTATATATTTATCTATATAATAATATAATATTACCTATAATATTAGAAACAGTACGTAATCGCCCTCCATGTTCCCGTCCAAGTAGCCTACTTAGTGGATCCTCCACCCCGGAAAAATAGTTGTCATCTGCCTTCATTTCTATTTCGTATTCGGACTATGTAATATATAAAATTGTTAAGAAGTTTGACTTTAACACATATATATAAAAATATACATTCACTTACTAGTTTAATAGACTCTATTCGCGCATCTTTTGCAAGTTCATACTTCTTAGTTTTCTTGTTTTGTTTTGCTCTAGCCGAAATCCACCTTTTAGAGCGCCAGTCTTGAATAGTTTTGAGGTGTTTATACACCGGCACAAGTTGAGACCATATGAGCGGAACAAGAGGCTCCAAAGCCGCATACCCGGAACGTCCTAAGCAAGTATGGAATACGTTCTTCTTGGCACTTTTTGTCCCGTTTAGCACCCCTAATGAGAATTAAACAAAAACTTCAAAAAAATACTAAAAAATACATAAAAATATTTGTCAATTCCATAGCATAAACTTAAGGCACATCTTCTATAATGTGTTGTAGATCTTCAACCACATCTTGATTCATAATCCTACAGTTAATTAAAAAAGTTAATATATATAAACACACCATACCTTGATCATCTAGTTTGACGTGGTGGATCAACATATATCCCATCCGTGTGGTCAGATCGTAAGTATGTGGGGTCATCAGTTTGATCCTCTAATGGTTGAATTTCTAACGGTTGAATACCAATAGAAAATGGTGGTAAGTCATCAAAGTGGTCATATTCTTCCTCGTCGACAACATTATCAACACCAAGGATACGTCGTTTACCTTGCAATACGATGTGGTATCTTGGTTTGCTCGGGTATTTTAAAAAGAACACTTGTGTGCAATGTAAAGCGAGGATAAATGGTTCAGATGCATATCCATTTGTTGCAAGGTCGACAAGTGTAAATCCATATTTGTCAACTTGAATACTTGTACTGTTGTTCACCCACTTACATTTGAACACAGGGATAATGGTAGTTCTGTAATTCAGCTCCCAAATTTCTTCGATGACACCATAATAAGACTCCTTAGCGATTTCCAATCTTATATTGTGATTCATCCGGTCGAATTTGTTTGTTGATGCTATTACTGTAACTCCACTATTCTGCATTGTACTTTTCCATCTTGATTTTTTGTGTAAAAAGTATACCCGTTAATGTCATACCCTTGGTAAGATTTTACTCTACATTATGGACCTCGCCCCAATTGTTCCACAATTTTATCAATAATCGCCTAACCACCGGTTACCTTCTCTTTCATCCATGAAGAAAACTCTTTGTTATGCTTAGTTTCATGCAACATATTGCTCTTATTCTGGTAGGATGATCGTAATAACTTCAAGTGTTCATTGACATACGGAGCAAGACAAGTCATGTGTTTTAGGACATAGAAATGTGCAAGTTCTAAGCTATCTTTACTTGGGTTTAACATTTTCATACCGACACCTCCTTCCCCTTGAAGTTTTCCGGAGTGACGAGATTGTGGCAGACCAATACTTTTAGCACCTTCTATATATCCCGTACAGAATTCAATTACCTCCTCGGAAGCATACCCTGTTACAATACTACCCTCAGGCCGAAAATGAGTTCCTACATAAGCTTTTAAGAAACCCATGTATCATTCAAAAGGGTACATGTAACGCAAAAATACCGGACCACCAGCATTGATTTCTTCAACAATATGAATCACCAGGTGAGCCATCACATCAAAAAAGGACGGCGGGAAGTACTTCTCTAGTTCACAAAGTGTGATTATGATTTCTTTTTTCCATGCATCCAATTCCTGGGGATCAATAACTTTTGAGTGAATCATGTTAAAAAACAAACAAAGTTTTGTGATTGTGTGTCGTGTACTCTCTGGTAGTAATCCATGGACAGCAATAGGAATCATATGTGTCATCAAAACATGACAATCATGAGACTTCATACCAAGCAGTTTACAACCTTTCATCGACACCAACCTTTTAATGTTTGATAAATAACAAGATGGATCTTTAATATCATGCAAACATTTACAAAACTTTTTTTCTCTTCCTTTGACATTGTGTAACATGCAGGTGGCAGATAAATACGATTACCTTTTTCAACAGGGGCAAGCTCTTTATGTATTCCCATTTCTTCCATGTCTTTACGGGCATTGACACCATCTTTAGTTTTTCCGGGAATGTCTAACAATAAGCCTAGCAAGCTATCACATACATTTTTCTCGATATGCATAACATCTAGGCAATGTTGAACTTGTAAATGCCTCCAGTATGGTAAGTCCCAAAAGATTGACCTTTTTTTTCCAGTTAGTTACTTTCTCAACACGAGTTGTACGAGTTTCTTTACGAGTTCTTTTTCCCAAAATGGTACTTAGATTTTTAACTCGTGAAAATGCATCAAAGTTCTTCGGTTTCCGTCTGGTCTCGGTACTTTCATTAAAGTCCACTGTGTTGTTTCGAAAACTGTTACCAGTTGGAAGGAATCTTCGGTGTCCCATGTATACTGTTTTTCTGCAATGATTCAACCATATTGAAGTTGTCTCATCTTCACAAATAGGACAAGCTTTCTTACCTTTCGTGCTATATCCAGATAAAGTAGCATATGCAGGGAAATCACTTATGGTGCAAAAAATCATGGCACGCAAGTCAAAATATTCCTTCTTATAAGCATCATACACATTTACACCAGATTCCCATAGATTTATTAGGTCATTAATCAACGGGGACATATAAACATCGATGTTATTACCGGGTTGTTTTGGACCTTGAATCAACAACGACATCATTATATATTTTCGTTTCATGCATAACCATGGTGGAAGATTGTAGATGCAAAGAAGAACCGGCCACGTACTATGACCACTTCTAGCGTTTCCAAAAGGATTGAATCCATCGGAGCTAAGCCCAAACCTTACATTCCTAACCTCATTACCAAATTCTAGATATTTTCTATTAATATTTCTCCATGGTGGAGAATCTGCCACATGTCTTAATTTTCCATCCTTTATACGCTCATCTGAATGCCAACGTAATAATTTTTCTTCTTTCTCGTTTGAAAATAATCGTTTTAGTCTCGGTTTAATAGGAAGATACCACATTACTTTAGCCGGTGGTCCATTTTTCTTCACATCATTATCATATTCACCAGTTTTTCTTTTTCTCGTGTACTTTGATTCACCACAGTTGACACATTCATGACTATTCGCATACTCATTTCTATACAAGATGCAATCATTCGTGTAACACCTCGTAAAATCACGACCAATATAATAAAGACACGCGTCATGGACTTTAAACATGTAAGGAATTGTTTCCGAGGGACTAAAATTGTCAAACAATGTAACTATGTTAGTAAAAGGATCCAAAGTGTCAACATGCCATTCTTGTGCCTCTGATTGACCTCACAGGACGTTCGTATTCTTCAATGAATAATTTGTCGAACATTAGAAGCCGTTTGTGCTTGAATTAAGGATCTTACGAAACATAATGGTTAAAAGTGTCAACATGTTAAAAGTTACCTCTGAGTGACCTTTTAACGAACCCAAAAACATTGTGATAATTATATTTTTTGCTCTCAAGAATATTTGATATTAATTTTGTGGAGTTTCGAAGAAAACAAGACTTTTTGGGTGATCGTACAACTAACCGGGAGCTTAACGGTGTTAGTTTATGACCCAAGGTCCTTAATAGTTAACTATGGGGTCCTAAATGCAATAAATGAAAGTTAAATAAACTTAATATGGACCAGGGACCAAAACTGCAAACTTTGAAACTTGTTTTCAGGTCATCAGGGAGCGTCGCGGCCCGCGTAGACTCCTTAAGAGTCTTACGCGGCCCGCGTGGAAGCATCAGATGCAGAAAGATAAGGACAGCTGCATGTTTAACCAGTTCCACCGCCTTTGCATGCCTCAAATCGATACCAGGGACTGTGCCATTGGTTTTTCATGCACTAGGGACACCTGGAATCATCAGGAATCAATATAGGGGCATGTGGAGTGATCTTGTGAAGTGGAAATTGCTATATAAGGGACTTGTGTTCATGAGTTCATTTGCTCATTTCAAGTTTTACTTCAAAGCTTACTCTTGGAAGCCTTCTGGAGCTAGAGGAAGTTTTCTTAAGTTCATATTTCGTGCTAAGTGTCCTTGTAAGCATTCTTAGCCTCTCTAGTTTAAGTTTTATTAGTTAAATGGTCAAAAGTCAAAGCCATCGTAATTAAGCTTTGACTTAGTGATTAATCACTAATGGTCCAGTCATTATTAGAATTAAAAATGGCTATGAGTGGGTAATTATGTAGGTAATAAACCCTTAAAAGGGCACCCACTGATTATCACTCTAACTTGGTCAATTGTCGGGTCAAACTTATTAATAAAAAGTCAACAGAATCCATTTTTGCAAATAAATTCATAACTAGCAATGCAGATGTTATGGAACATGTTTAAATGCTAAAATAACTTGGTAAATAATATAAAAACATGTTTAGGCATGTTCAACCCGACACTTCTGAGTTTAGGCTCGGTTCGGAACCGAAAGTCGCAAAAGTAAACTTTTGCTTTGACTTTCAGTTCTGACCCGATTTAGCTTAGTTTAGATATGCATTAGGGTTCCTTTAGGACCATGTTATAGGTTAGTATAACTCTCTGAAGTTATACAACTTGTTTCCATAGAAATCCTAGTTCATTGCATGTTTCTGTTATTTGCTTAAAAGTTGACCATTATGCACTTTTGATATTAAAATGAGATTTTTGAAAATGTGAGAGGACAAAAACCTTTATTACTGATTTATAAGCACGTCCTAAAAATTTGACATCAGTTTGTGATCTAAATTAGGAGTTATGCTCGATATCGTAAATTGAAGGATTTTTATTAGTTAATCGGCATTCTTGGCATAAAACCTATTTAAACCCAAATTTCGACACCAAACTTCTTTCCCACTGTTATTATTTAATATTTAGGGATTTTTGAATATTTTTGTTTAATTTTAAAATGATCATAACATAGGGTTCTTGCATTAACTCGGTAATTGACGTTTATGCCCTTTTTGCTAATAAAATGAGTTTTACACATCCTTTACATGTCAGACCTTTTTCTA
Organism: Helianthus tuberosus; assembly: GCA_030545235.1. Lineage (NCBI taxonomy): Eukaryota > Viridiplantae > Streptophyta > Magnoliopsida > Asterales > Asteraceae > Helianthus > Helianthus tuberosus. Next base: position 7,665 of record JARYGA010050412.1, on the reverse strand, counting down.
CTGATTTTATACATTAAATAAATTATTTTAAATAGTAGAGGCTGATCAAAATCTCAGATTTTATTAATCAACCCGAATACCGTCAAATACCGACTTTTATGCGATTTAGGCGCATAGTATGGTTTAAAACCATATTTAGCACCTAAGACTTGTTACCTACTGATGTTATGAATAAATTTTTATACTTTAATAGTAAGTAAAAGTTTTGTACTCAGATTTCCAAATTTGACCCTTAAAGCATATGTGAAATGACTAAAATGCCCCTTCGGTGCATAGTTTGGTCATAAAAGATAAATTTCACATATGTATGGTATCTTACTGATATAACCCATTAAAATAAATATTTTTACTGATTATTTTAGACCATAAACTCAGATTACTATTTAACCAGTTTTATAAGCTTTAAAATGACCAAAATATCCTTACGAGGCTTAATTTGATTTTAAATTCGTTTTGGGCATAATGGAAGGTATCCTGCTGATATCACAACATATTTTGAACATATTAACTTGTGAAATCTGTATATGACTCATTTGGTTACCCGCTATGCATTTTTCGCGTTCGGTACGGTTTATGTAACTAGTTTGCATAAATTAACCGAAACGGGTCAAACCTTATCATTTTCTCTTCAAAATCCAGAATGTGTTTAGTTTACCCTTATTATACAAGTATTCACACTTGTCGGGTCTAAATCACATTCTAATCCGATCTTCACTTAATCTTGCGTTTTGAACCATATACATTTCTTTAAAACTAACCGGTCTAAGTTATAGATTAATTAAGACTTGTTAGGAATCTAATAGGTTATTAAAAACCTTCGTTTCAGATGTAGGAGACCAGTAAAAGCTACCGTACTTGCTGCTTTGTTATACGACTGGGATTAAAATTTTATATTTTAGCTCAGGTAAATACTTTTAACTTATATTCCCTTATACGGGCTTGGGGTACGGTATTTAATAATACCGCTTGGTCGGGTATGAATCTTTAATCGAATAATGGTTAAATCATTGAGATAACCCGTTTAATCTATTTTGTTTGTTTTAAGCCTTTGGGGGGATTAATGACCATGTCCTGGATATCCTCGGCTCATTCATTGAAATGGCCACGACTTAAGCACGGGGTGTAGGCATACACCTGCCGGTGCGTATGTAAAAAGATAAACCCGCTTGTTGAGAATAACTCGTCGTGGGTATATTATGTGGTGTGTCTATTAATCTTTTAACTCGGTACTTCTAACCCAGGCTACTGAATGTATGACAAACATATAATTCTTTTACAAGATTATTTTTAAATAATTATCCCAAGTTATAAAAGATTATTTATGCCTTGTGCATTTAAATCAATTTTCTTAAACATTTTCAAAATGAGTCGGTTAATTGTATTTACCAGTGAAAACTGACGTATATTCCAAAAAGGTTGAGTGCAGGTACTAAGCGAAATGGGCTGGCTACTCCTAGTATCAAATAAAGAGTCTTGTAAGTTTTTTACGCTTAAATCTGTTGAACAATATTTCTTTTTATCTTAGATCCGCCTGTGGATCCTTTTGCAACCCGTTGTGTAATATTTTATGTCACTTTCAATCGGTTTGTAATATTATTACTTTTAGACTTCCGTTGTGCCTTGAACTGTGATTACTTGACTATGATGATATCAACTATGTCACGATACTCCCCACCGGGCCCACCGGTAATACGTGGAAATATCGGGGTGTGACAATTCGGACATGCATGGATTCTTTCAACTTCCAATCCCATGGGATTCATCATTTTTTTTACTTGGTAAAACGAAATTGGTAACTCATTACTATTCGGAAGCATGTCATGCAAAACTACTAATAAATATGTGAAACTTGTATCACTCCATCTGTTTTTTGCTTTCAAGTTAAACAACATCAAAACATCTTCAAGTTTAGAAATCTCACAACCATTATATAATGGTTTTTGTGCATCTTCAAAAAGATGTTGTAATTTTACTCTATCATCATCGTCAATATCATCATTCTCCAAATCATTAAACATGTCATCTAAATTGTTATCATTTAGACTGTCATTATTTAAATTGTCATCATATAAATTTTCCTCGTTTAAATTGTCACCGTATAAGAAATTATCATGTTCCACATTCTCTAAATTAACCAATGTCGTGGCACCATCAATTCGTGATTCGCCATGCTTTGTCCAACAAGTGTAACTAGGCATAAAACCATTTGCAATCAAATGATACTCTATATCTCTAATATTTTCATTTTTTTGAAAGGTTTTACAAATCCTACAAGGACACCAAATATCTTTAGAGCCAACATTCCTCCGATTAACTTCACCAACCTTAAGAAAAGAAGAAACGCCTTTTGTATATATTTCAGAAGTAGGCAGACTATGGTACATCCAATATTCTCTGTCTTCCATCTGAAAATTAAAATAATCTAATAAGTAATATGCAATTAAACATGTAGATGTTGTTAATATAGTACTCTACGGTGGTGGATCCTAACCCACTTTTTAAATATTCTATCTCAAATGTATATATTTTAACCTGTTAACTATTTAAGAAAAAAACGACAACATTTCCCCTCAACTCCCCAAGTATGTGGATGAACCACAAACCCGAAGGAGTGGGGAAAACGCTGCCGAATTTTTCTTAATAGTTAACACGCTAAAATATATACACATCCTAATGAGATAGAATATTTAAAAAGCAGTCCCAAACGGGGACAATCTAAAATTTATCTCTATTAGACAAATTTTAGACGGGTAAGCTCTAAAAGGTTATTATCAATGCATGTGTATATATATATATATATATATAGGAGACCGCTAAAATGAAAACCACCTCTAGTTGTAAGAACCGTGAGAACTACACCGTACGGGGCGAGGTGGACCAATTTTTTTTTTCATAAACGTAGATGCGTGTATTATAAACACATTTGTAAAAAAAATCAAAAAAAAAAAGTCGTGTGTGTAGTTTTGAGCACCACAAGTTTGCGTTTACGGGTACCGTAAATTTTGTTTAAAATTTACGGTACCCGTAAACATAAACAAAACTACACACACGACATTTTTTTGAATTTTTTTTACAAATGTGTTTATAATACACGCATCTACGTTTATGAAAAAAAAAATTGGTCCACCTCGCTCCATACGGTGTAGTTCTCACGGTTCTTACAACTGGATGTGGTTTTCATTTTAGCGGCCCCCTATATATATATGACACACATGCGCATGCATATTATATACATCTACATCTACGGCTATGTATAAATATCATATATGTATACATACATATTATGCATAAAAAATAAAATACATCAACAACAAAGATAATAAGAAACAAAAGTTCATACCTTTAACCTCTTGATTTGATATAATGAAGAATAAAAGCTAGAATAATTCAATTTTTATCTACAATCAAATAACAACAAATAATTAATTAATACATATTGATTAAACAATTAATATATGTATATACAAGAATACATATGATATATACCTGAAGTAATGTTTGAATAGAATGAAGAATGAATTGAATTGAAGAAACAGAGGCTAGGCTAGGGTTTGCAGAGAGAAAAAATTAATTAAAGAGATGGGAAGAAAATCTAATATTCGTAAAGTGTTTTTAAATATGATAAAAACCCTTTATTTATTTGAGCTAGGTTGTTATGCTCGCACAAAAAAAAACCTATTTTTTGAGCTAAAATTTAGAACAACTCAAAAAAACGTGAGTGTAAGTTTATTGTGCTGATTTTTGGGCGGTTTATGTGTCTAACCGTCTAAATTAATATTTTTTGAGCTCAGAAACATCATAATTTGTACTAGTGACTGTCAATCCTGACTGGTCGGTCATATTACTCATTGGCTATCTCATTGTCCAATTCCACATTTTGTATACAAAACCCCAACATACCGGCAGTAATTGAAGAATTACAAAGACTCAATCACTGCTAATTATTTTAAAATATATAAGGTTTTGAAAAAATAGTTTGGAAAAAGGTTTACAAAAAGGAGATTACTCACATTGCTACTTTAGATATTTCCTTTGTGTATTCCTGGTTATTATCTATTAATTAAACAATGCACACGCGTTAGTATAATAACCCAATTTACATTAATTATACCCTCCCCGAGATAGAAACTCCAACGACTACGTCGGGCGGAGCCTCGACAACCGTTACGGAGCACTAGATCAATCGGGCAGCGTAACTAATACGTAACCGGGGGTTATGATACTTACAACGAGGCAGAGCTTCGCTAATTTAGTGGGTATAATGCCCGGTATTATGTGTACAGTAGAGAAATAGAGAGAGATTCAGATTTTTGAGCGACGAACAAATGAACGTCGACTTCCCAATTTATAGGGCTGATCTGACACTCTCTCGCGCCCCACGAGAGAGTTAACCATGTTCTTCGCGGCCCGCGAGCTAGGGTGTGTAGGCCCTAGGCTTGCTGAGTCGGCCCATAGCTTCGACACGCTGCTCGACACGTGGCAGCAGGAGGTGAGGGCGGGTGGCCAGGTGCTCGCGCCCCGCCAGAGACCAATAAAATTGTTTTTATTTAATTTTTGCAAAAATAAAGGTATTTAGGGCCATTTTACGTATACGGGGTGTATTTTAAGGCGTATAGGGCTATTATGAATATTTTAGGAGGGTTGTTATATGTCGCAACGGATAGCTTTTTCCAGCGATTTTGTTTTGAAAACCTGCATTTCCCAACTATAAGCCATTTTACGAAAACTATCATAACTTGTTCGTTTCTAATCCGATTTGGGTCACATTTTTTACTACGTGACCGTAATCAGATCAACTATAACATGGAATCAAAATCCCATATCATGATTTATAACTTTCTTAACTTTATACTATCCGAAATCATAAATTCCTACAAGTTATATTGACCCGTTCAAAAATTTGAACCATAACCTTATTTTATAACCTTAAATATGTTATAACTAATACAACTCAACATACATATATTTACGACACCTTTTATGAAGGACTCAACTGCAGTTATCAAAGTACTTATTTTCTAATCAATCTGTTTCACTTAATAAACGACATCCATCGCTTTAACTTTACCAAAGTTCAATACTTTGGTGATTTTGACCCGTTTGATTTCATTAGCGAAATCCATCGCATTATTAAAATCAAACATGTTGTACTCGAGCCAATTTGACGCGTTTAAACTTTTAAGTGGAATCCACTACTTTCTTCATTTAATTTTTATCGAAATTTCTGATTTTTATCATTTGGTTTCTACAAACGAAATCCTTCATTTTAGTAATATCCAAACATCATAACGATTAGATTATTATTTAGTAACTAAACATAAAATGCTAACAAGATATTACGAAGCGCATAGCCGCGTACCTTTTCAAAGCTTTCCTTTTAAGCGGTTATCCGTCCCGCCTTGTCCACTTGATGATCCACCCAAATCGCCTATAGAATTGGATTCGAATATATCACTTAGAACTCATGTTTCAGTGTTCAACATACCATACTTTTAGCTAATTAATTTAGCGATTATTCCATATTTTTCAAGTAATCCAATTCACTTAAACATTTTGTCGAACACTTTAAAGGCGAGATTATTATACTAACATGATTATGTTCATAATCAAAAAGTTACCCATATGAACTTATCATGTTAATAACCATATGCCTAGTATGAATGAAATAACACCCAATTTGCATCATCATATTCAATTAACATCAAATATCACAAAGGTTCAAGTATCTAACACTAAACCCATATCATACCTAGATGACAAACATTGAAACTCATAGGTTATGACATGAATTGATCAATTTATTGTCTAAGACTAGTTCCTAAACTTGTATTCATCATAATTCACCCATAACATCACCCAATTCTTCACTAATTCAGTAATAAGAATTCATGTAGGTTTAAAATATCACCAATCTAAGAATTTTAACATACCTTGTGATCTACTAAGTATGAGGATCACAATTTCAGCCTTGAATCACCTTCAATTTGGTTTTGTTTCTTGGATTTTGAGTGAATTTAGATGACTTAGGGTTTTGAAGAGCCTTGGGTCGCTCCTGGGGTTTTGATCGAACAAGATACATACATCAAGTGTGTGTCCTGATGTTTATATTGTGTTTTAATAAAACATCTTTCAAAAATTGCACCTTTGGCCCCTCTAGTTTCTAAGTTTTACAAAAGAGTTAAAAATGCTTTGATTTCCCTTCTTTTATGACAAGATTTTTAACCAGGTTAATTATTCCTAGTTTTTATTCTCACCATTTTATTATTAATATTATCACTTATTCATGTGCACAAACGTATATAGTTTAAATAATTTAGGGGTGTTACACAAACGACTTGTACAACTGATCGATGTCGTAAGGTCGGTCAAAAATAAAGTAAAGTGTCCTATTCACCTCTTACTAGTAAAGGGCAAGTAGGGTGCCGAATACACGGGGAATCAGTGGAAAGTGTAAAAGTTCGTTGTTTATAACTATTATCTAAATTAAAACCTAATTGCTTTTTGCAGTTTGTGAGAGTAATTATGAAAACGAATGGAAAATTGTATTTGTAAACAATAATGAAAAGAAAGGACCAATCTTCGGGTTTTCAGGTTATGCAGAAAATCGGTTTACTTAATTACTACCAGTTGGAAATCACATTGACATGATTTGAAAACTTGTTTTGATAAATAATTAACGGACAATATATTTGATTGCAATGATCCACGATCGAAACCGAAAGATTGATGCAAATGAATAGTAGTTCAATTAATTACCAATTTTAGATTTCATAAACATAATCAAGTTTAATGATTAAAGATTTAAAACAATGACAATATAGAATTTAATCCCGATCGTTGATGCACAAACCAAATAATTGATGAACTCAAATGATTACGATAATCTAATAATGTTTAATTAAAACAAAAACAATAGGAACGACTAACCGAAGGTTTAATCGAATCCTAATCCAAAATTCGTAACGATAAGCAACCAATGTTTAAACACAAACCCTATTCCCGGAGACGGTCACGGGACGACTAGCCGCTCATGATGTGCGACAAATCTTCAAAAGCTTGATACAAGGTTGAAGGCATGAATGATTAGATGATTCGTAGAAGTGATGTTGGAATGATAATGATGTTCGATGATGAGTGATGATAATCGTTATACGGCTGCCGGCCTGCCCCCCTTTCGATAGATGATTATGACGTTGTTATAAAAGCCACCAAATAATAATCCTTGCTGCCCCACAATTTCGATGTTATGGCCCAATAGTTCTTCTTCGGTGATTCCCAAAAGCTCGAAATTATGTTTTACGGCTCCCCTCTTCGTGATATATCAGCAGTCTTTTTATTTGGGTTTAAAGATCTTTTAAATTGTTCCATAAAACCCACACGTGCACCTCTTGTTCTCTCGCCGTAGCCTACGGTTATAAAACCGTAGGCTACGGTTTCACAACCTTTGTTTTATCTTGAATATGTAAGCTGCATGTGCCAAACGTAAACCATAATTGCATGTCTCTGTTCTTTTTTATGTGTGTAGTTAACATGGTGTTCTACTCAAACTAACAGTTGTCTGTCTATCTTTTTCTCATTCTCTCTCTCTAGGTAAATCAACCGTCGCCGGAGTGCTCGACGAAAAAGATCCCAATCGGAATAGCGTGCAGGGTTCCTTGGCAAGCA
>JARYGA010050411.1:0-40588 GCA_030545235.1 Helianthus tuberosus | reverse complement strand
TGAACCGTCCTCTCTTTTTAGGAGGGAATGACTCTTCAGACTGAGCCTAAAACACGAATATCCCATCTTCATTGTCAGCTGAATACCCTGAGAGGGCAGGCTGTGAAGAGGTGCCTTCGCTCCTAGGTGAGTTGGACAACCGTCGGAAAGTCCTTGGTCGCTCATACTGTAAACTAACAAATAGTCAAATAACACACAACAATTAAATACAAATATGCACGTAGTTCTGTAATTTATTTCCTAACATTTTGAATAATATCTTGGTGTCAGCAGAACACTTCTGTGGCTGAATCAGTGGCTTAGCTCTGATACCACCTTCTGTCGCAACCTCCGTCCCCTATACTACCCAGGAACGGGCGGCCGCGGCCAGTTTCAGTGGTATCGATGTTTATCATTTTGGCAGCGGAAATTACATCAGGACCGTAGTTAGGAAATATTTTATCAGAGTAAAATACCAAGCTTTTATAATATTAAACATATGGGAAAATTCCAAGTTTCAACTACACACATTTTTTTAGGGATAAAACCATATTTTATTTAAATAAAACATCTTTTTATTTTAGGTAACTTTATAGCCACATTTTGTTACCAGAAACGCGTTTAAAACATTTTGTCAGTGGGAAATACTGGTGAGTGAATCCCAGTTTAATCAAGATAAGTAAAAACCATTGTACAGTATTGAGGGCGGTCGTGCAATTACATTTGTTTCCATCTACTTTAATTACCACCGACGGTACTGTTAACCCGACTTGTGGTCATGTTACTTCTCACAATGTAGTAACAAATTTTGTATACAAAACCCCAACATACCGACGATAATTATAGAATACAAATACTCAATCACTGTTTAATATAATGTTAATCATATGAGGTATTGTAAAAACAATTTGCAGAAAGGAGATTACTCACATTGCTGTCTTATGGTTTTCCTTTAGGATTTCCTAGTGATTATCTATTAATTACACAAATGCACACGTGTTAGTATAATAACCCAATATTTACATTAGTAATACCCTCCCCGAGACGGCATTCCAATGACTACGTCGGGCAGATCCATGACAGTCGTTACGGAACCCTGGATCAATCGGGCAGCGTATCTAATACATAACCGGGGTTATGATATAATGATACTTACAACGAGGCAGGGCTTCGTTAATTAGGGGGGTATACTACCCGAATATAGCTTCTACACTTATGAAATTCAAGAGAGAAAGAAACTATGAACGATTTCAGCTGAACGGCCGATCCCCTCTATTTATAGTGTATGTCTGACACTTGGTCGCGCCCCGCGAAGGTTGTAGCCAAGGGCTACGCGGCCCGCGAGGGTGGCTTGGGTAGGCCCTAGCTGATCCGACTCAGACCCTAGCTTCGACACAACACCCGACACGTGGCGGCACCGGGTGAGCTCTGATGGCTAGCTGCCGCGCCCCGCGTAAGACCCTTAAGGGTTTTTCGCGGCCCGTGAGCAACAATAAAAATTGATTTTTATTTAATATTTAATTATATAAGGGTATTTGGGCTCGGTTTTCGCAATTGGGGTGTATTTTAAGAAATATAGGGACACTTTAAATATATTAGGGGTGTCAAAAATTATTTAGGAGGGTTGTTATAATGTTCCTACAAAAATATCACAATCCTATTTAATTGTCTTTTATAGCTCAACATACAAAGTCCTCGTCTATTTTCATTTAAGTGTTGCTTCATGAAATATTAAATTATAAATATTACGTCCTATTTAATTGTCTTTTACAGCTAAACATACAAAGTCCTTATCTATTTTCATTTAAGTTGTTTCATAAAATATTAAATTATAAATATTACGTTTGGCTAATATCAACTTATAAATCTAACCATGTTTAAGTATTTACATTTCTTCTTGTCTTATGGTCAATTTCATATAATCATTTTAGCTCGTTTCATCCGCTCATTTTGCACATAACTATCTATAAAGCTCTTTTACGCTAAGTATAGCTTAACACACTCAAAAACACTAAAAACTAACAAAATAATATACAAAACTAACACATAAAGATGTTGTGTTTATCAGCACAACACTTCACATCCCCATACTTATCTTTTTCGTCCAAAAAAAATATTTGCAAGGAATCACAATCCAATCATATACAAAACTAACACATAAACATGGTGTGTTTACCAACATATCACATCCCCACACTTAACTTTTTTGTCCCGAAAAAATTATTTGCAATGTAATCACAATCAAACCATTGGTTCTCAATATTCCAATTATGTTATTAAAAAAATCTAATCACACATTAACTAAGATTGTAGGTATATGGTCCACCTAAACCCAAGCGTCGATTTCTAAGCCCTCATTCATGATTCATTAAGTTTAAGTGCATTATTCAACTATGGATCATACAATCAAAAACCACAAAGCTACCTAATCTCGCTTCAAGCTTATTAAATTAAAAGATTATTATCTTCGGTCTTATATAAAAACTCTTATGTAATTCCGATTAAATTTATGATGGATAATGGATGACGATTTTGAGCTTTAACATGCTTTTGCTTATGCTTCACTTAGAGGGTATACCCCCACCTGAGTCACCATCCGAGTGGTTAATACCATAAGCTTCACATATTTGTCTCTTTTTTAACTAGACCTAGAGGATATGTGCCACCTGAGTCACCATGGCAGTGTCAATACCATAGGCTCTGTTATTACACATCTTGCGCAGTGAGCGAATGAATGAATAACTTTTTTTCGAGCGCCACCATTTTCGGATGTATTTTCATAAAAAGAAAAAGGTGTGCCATGTAAATGGAATACTTATAGGTTTATACTTATAACAATACCCCTTATACTATAAAGAGTTTCAGTTTTGCTATAGCTCCTAAGCTAGATGCGTTTTCGATCTTTTAATTATCTCATATATATATATATATATTGAAAACCAACGACCAGATTATACCTATCATCTCCCATTTTGTTTGCAAAACTTTTGCAAGACATTTTCAAAAATTTCCTTTTTTTTTTTGAATATTTTTAAATTTTCTATTTTTTTTTCTTTTTAGACACTATTCGCCCCTCCCCACACTTAAAATCTACATTATCCCTAATGTGGAAAAAAGCGGCTCAAAAATAAAAGAAAAATATATGTACAAAAGACTGGAACATACTCCCCTGGTTAAAGCAACAGGATCCTCGTGAATGTTTCAATGTGGCCGTATAGCATTTCATTCGCGGTTGCGTTCAGCAAAACTCGGTTTGACAAGCTCTATCCATGTTTCAAAGAGTTCACCGGTACAAACGCAAACAAGACACCCGAGCGTAATACCGGACTAAACAAAGGAAACAAAAGAAATAAAATATCTTTGTATTTTTTGTTTTAAATTTTTGTTGTTGTTTTTTTTAGTTTAAAGAAAGACAACTAGCTAACACTAAGCGCACTGATTCCCCACCAACAGCGCCATTTTGATGACTGTCGTTAAGGTCATGCAAAAACCTAACTAAAGTAAGTAGATAGCGTAAGTATGGTATCCATGGAGAATTTGTGCATTGTGTTTAGGTAGATTATCTAATTAATTAACTAAGAAAAGAGTTATCAGATTGAAAAGAAGTAACCCCTATCCGGAATCTCGATTACCCATTTGAAAACAAAAATTTGTTTACCAATTCATAACACCACATAGACATGACATTGGAATTAATGATATTGATTAATTGTTATGGATAGTTTTTAAAACTCACTATAACAACCTAATTACCCGTTTGTTTATACCAATTACCCACCAATTTACCAACCCGCTAACGATGCAAGGAAATCGCCAATACGCTTGATAAACAATTCATATATAATAAACGTTTCACAAAATCAACACAAGTGATCAAGATTTACTAGTTAATAAGAATCAGAAAAACAAAATTTAATGTGAAAATCTAGAAATTAGTCATCTAAGGAAAGTCACAAGAGAAAACCTACTCTATGTCACCCAACGAGCTACTAGGTTTTGTCATCAACTGAACAAGTTATAAAGCAAGAACTCAAAACACATGCAAATAGTTTAAATAAACCAACATATTAAATTGTTTATACGACGTTGTCAATGTCAAAAACAAATCCAAATATAAATAAAACTGAGAAAAGTGTCAAACCCTACGAACCGTATGCTTGAAGAAAGCCACCTAGCTGCTCATGCTTGAACCATGTACAACCGCCAAAAGGCGGCTGCCTTCTATGCGTCCCACTTCCCCCAAAACTGTCGTCTAAAAAAATGCATCCATTAACTTTCGTTCCCCCGAAAATATATATACTTTGGTTGTGCGAAAAAGCCTTCCTTTATTTCCCTACTACACCAACTTTCCCCGTTCCATTGTGAAAGTATGGCCCAAATAAAACTTCAGCCCACTTAATGCTTTAGAAACCCAATTATCAATTTATAATTTGTAAAACTCCAAACCCTTTAATTTAGCAATTGAGTCACTTGACTTGAAGTTCTTGCAAAAACATCACAATCCTATTTAATTGTCTTTTATAACTCAACATCAAAGTCCTCATTTATTTTCATTTAAGTTGTTTCATGAAATATTAAATTATAAATATTACGTTTGGCTAATATCAACTTTTAAATCTAACCATGTTTAATTATTAATATTTCTTCTTATCTTATGGTCAATTTAATATAATCATTTTAGCTCCTTTCATCCACTCATTTAACACATAACTATCTACAAAGCTCTTTTACACTAAGTATAGCTGAACACACTCTAAAACACTAAAACTAACTAAATAATATACAAAACTAACACATAAACATGGTGTGTTTACCAACACATCAGAGGGTAAATTGACTGTTGTTGACTTTAACATGATTTCGAAGATTGTTTCGTAAATTTGTCAGGGTTGTGTTATAACTTATATATATAATGATCATAATAAAAGAACTCATAACCCTAGACAAACTTAGAGTTTCTTTGGACGAAATTGGAGCTTAATAATCAGAGATTTGAAGATTCTGAAGCACGTTTTCATCATGGGTAAAGATACGAAGATCTAGGATTGAATATTACGGGTTCTGTCTTCTGATTTTTCTAATTTTCTATACTTTTCCATTAAAAGTATGTTTGGCACTTGTTTTATGATTTTTCTTCTTCTTCCCACAATGATTCTTGGCTAGTTACCTTAACAACTAACTAGGAAGGATGAACACATGATAAACTTGTGATTTTTATTGGTTTTAGACATTGTTTATGGATTATTAATGAAGTAAAGACTTAGTAACTTTGATTGATATATATGCATATCTCTACTTGCCTGATTTCATGTTTATTATCTTCACATCATAACCAATTGTGCTTTTGATTTTTATGGTAATTGGCCAATATACCATAGGAGTTATATTCATGAATCAAGTAGGTCTAGGTGTTCAATACAAACCAATCATTATCGTGTAGGATTCCAACCTAGGTACGTAGTCACTATATCATCATCTGAGAAAAATCCAAGTTCCAAGTTGCGTCTTAGTTCGGTTAATTGGTTAGTCTTTAATCAATTGCAATTTAGGATATTAGAAAACCCCCTCTCAAAATATAAAAATAGTTTAATCGTGTTAGTCACTAATTCTAGTGAGTCTAGTTTACTTAATCAGAAGAGTCTCGTGGGTTCGATTTCCGGACTTACTTAGCTTTACTAGAGTCGATTGGCTCACTTGCTGGTTAGTAGTAAGTAGTTTACTTTTAGAGAGTCTAGAGTTTAACTTAGTATCTAGATTAGGGTAATTTAGTTGATAAATATTAAACTACTTTTAAAACATCAGGGGCATTACCTCTTTGAACCCATGAGATTCATGGGTGACGGAAATCATATTAGTCATGAACCAGCGCACACTTTTCAGCTCCTAACTTTATTTCAGCTCTTAGCTCTTATACTGATATATATTCTCATTTCCCATTGGTCATAGTTAACTCCAAATCAACTGAAATAAGTAGAAAACACTAAATCAACAAGTAGCAGTGGGAGATTAAAACATAAGTAAAAGCATGGCACCTGCCACTCCACAATTGAACTCAAACACCAACACCATAATCCAATTAACAATGACCCTAACGGGTTGTTTGGCAACTTCTGAATGGTTAAGTGCTGAACCAGTAAGAGGTCTGAATCATTAAGTGCTGAACCAGTAAGAGGTCTGAACCATTAAGAGCCAGTATAATGCTTAACAGTTCAGATGCAAACGTTTGACCAATTCAGAGTAGAGGTCTTAACCATTCAGCCTCTTTATAATGCTTAATCATTCAGAGGCAAATGTCTAAACCATTCAGACATCTGCTACCGAAACGAACAGTCTGAAACATTAAGTGCTGAACCAGTAAAAGGTTTGAACCACTAAGTGCTAAACAAACAGCCCCTAAGAGCAGTAAAGTAGGGTTGTTAGGTTGTTAAATCGTAAAAACATTGTATAATGAACGATACTTGTATCAGTTTTTTGTTCTTTTTTATTATCATAATACTATACTTAACTTTTATCATTTTTTTCTTTTATAATTTACAAGATACGATTTCTTGTAAAATTTCGGGTATGTCGTTGCGACATGCTTATTTTTATCAATATTTTGGTAGAAAAAAACTTCAAAACCAAGTTGTAATTAGTAATGTACAAGTATCTAAAGCACAAACGTTTATGTTAATAAAGCTACCTCACATTTAAATTTTTTTTTAATAAACACAATTTATCTTTCTGTTTTTGACTTATATAAATTATGATTATACAAAGTGATTACTTTTGTCAACGTTGTGAGGAAAGTTTTATGCAAAATCGAACGGGTCAAATTTATTAAATTGTTTGTTCTTTACCATGACAAACCGTACTGATATCGTTCGAACCACTTCGAAAGCAATACCCATATTCGTTTTTATGGTTTTGCGGTATAATTTTGTTCTGATTTTAGCCTTAACAATATTGAAAACGGTGTTGTATAGAAATATAGATTCGATTGTTGTATGATGAGCTATGGCGAGTGCCGGTAACTTACCAGTATCATGATAAACCGAACTGATTCTGACCAAACGACATCGGTACGGATATCGGTATGAGAATCGTTACCGATATTCATTTTATGGTTTTCAACCAATTCAAAACATGTATCGATACCTTTTAGACATGTCACAACTTTATTTTTTGAGTTTTCTCTTTCGATTATTATTCCGAGTTTCGGTACCAAAATGATAACAACTGAATCCATGTCGTGTAGTGTGAGGGCCCACTAGTTAGTTGTTAAAAGTCTTTGATGGTCTTAGAAAGAACAACGTTTACCTATGAAACTCTTTTGTTTTAAATTCAACCAAACATGTGTTTCATGACATGACTAAACCTTTTATTTTAAATGCAACTAATCATATATTTAATGACATGACTAAACCTTTTTAAATTATTTTCACTTTTCACGACAAAAGAAGTTACGTCTGGGGTACTAAAAGCTTTTATCCTAAAGGCCACCAATGAAAATGTTAAAACTGAATGGATTACTGATGGAACTTAGAGCATCTTGATCGTGCTAAAGTCGCCATGGACTCCCATCACCGGCCAGGGAGTGTTGGCTCCACACACACAACTAATTTGGTTTTTAGAGGCTGTTTGACAACTTCTGAATGGTTAAGGGGCTGTTTGGTAACATCTGAATGGTTAAGTACTGAACCAGTAAAAGGTTTGAATCATTAAGTATTGAACCAGTAAGAGGTCTGAACCATTAAGAACCTGTATAATGCTTAACTGTTCAAAGGCAAATGTCTGACCAATTCAGATTAGAGGTCTTAACCATTCAAACTCTGTATAAATCTTAACCATTCAGAGGCAAATGTCTGAACCATTTAGACATCTGCTCGTAAAAAAACAGTCTGAACAATTAGTGTTGAACCAGTAAGAGGTCTGAACCATTAAAAGTCTCATTAAGAGGTAAACAAACAGCCTCTAAGTGTTGAACCAGTAAGAGGTCTGAACCATTAAGTGCTGAACCAGTAAGAGGTCTGAACCATTAAGAGCTAGTATGATGTTTAACCGTTCAGAGGAAAATGTCTGACCAATTCAGATTAGTTGTCTTAACCATTCAGAGTTTCAGACTCAGTATAATACTTAACCATTCAGAGGCAAATGTCTGAATCATCCAGACATTTGCTCGCGAAACAAACGGTTTGAATCATTAAGTGTTGAACCAGTAAGAGGTCTGAACCATTAAAAGCCTCATTAAGAGGTAAACAAACAACCCCTTAATATTTTTTACATCGCATGTTTAGTGGCGGATCTAGAAGAGAGGTTGAGAGGTAGCATGGGCTTAAAAAAAATTGTTTTTGGGGTAGACGATACATAAAACGAAGAAGAAATAAAAGAAAATACTCTTAAAATTATAATTTCCCAAGAAAGCTAAGGGTTAGCAGGGGCTGACCCTCAAGATATACTAGATCGCCCCTGAGGAGGTCTGAAAACAAAAAAAAAAAGTCCCTTTGAGCTGCGTTTAAGATGCTATTTCTGATTGGTAGAACAACTTGTGTTTAATTTCTTTGAATTACAATTTACTTAAAAGGTGATAGAGACAGGTCATGTTGATTGGTAGAACAACTTGTGTTTAATTTCTTTGAAGTACAATTTACTTAAAAGGTGATCGAGACAGGTCATGGTCACATTTATTTCACATGCTCTCTCTTCATCATTTATAACGGTTAATGTCATTAAGACGCATTTTTCGCATATCAACACCATAATACCCCATATAAGGCTGCACGGTATGGACATTTAGGACGGTCCGTCCTCCACCGGCGCCGGCGTCGACCCCATCCCCCCTCCCCCCCGCGTCCTCCATCCCGTCCCGTCTTCAACGTCGAAGTTCAGACGGTGGCGACGATCCTCCAATGGAGGGCCCTCTTTGTTGTTTGTTTGTTTGTTTGTGTTAGTGACTTGTATATTAGGATTCAATACTTGTATATTAGGATTCAATACTTGTAAATAGGGCATAGAAATTAAAAATAAAAATAAAAAAACTAGTGGGGTAGGATCATCCTCCCATACCCTCTAGTGACCATCCTTGGGAGGACTATGACGTGGCGCCTACGTGGCGGATGGTCCTCCAAGGATGGAATGTCACCATACCCTCTAGCCTAATGGTTAAGGCGCATTAATACCCTTTCATTATTACCAGAGCCGTCCCCGAAACTTTCGAAAAAATTTAGGCCTCGTAAAAAAGAATTGGGCTCAAAATTGTGGTTCAGGGGAAATGAATTGAAAAAATAAAACTTTAGTAGTAGAGCCAAAACTTGAACTTGAGACATTTACATCATCTTAAGATGGTTTTTTTCCATTACACCATCAACACTTTTTTGCATAATAAACGGATGAATATATTAAATATATAATTTAATAAATATACAGAAGCTTATAAAGACTGTTCGGGCCCTGGTCATTACTTTCTATGTTTTTTCCTTCTCATTGGGCACTATTCTAAAAATGTCCATCTTTTTCATTCCCCTATAATGTTCATGGGAAATAGTTTTGGGGCGTTATCTGTTGGAATTGAACCCTACAAAGGAACAGTTGATAAAGCCAAAACTGGATCAGATCAGTGGATTCATCATAAGCAGTTATTTGCATCAGATCTTTACCCTTGAAAGTGGCCCTAACATCTAATGACCTATAAGTACTGCTCTTCACAACAACTGCTGTTCCCTAAAGACTGTTGAAGATAAAGCACTGATGCTCAATCTACTGATATGGTTCAAGTACTGCTGAAGACACAAAGCACTGCTGGAGCTATAACAATAGAATGAAGAAGCAGTAGTTTAGTCTTGTATTGTATTTGTTTATTGTAATCAGTGGTTTATGATCAGTGTTTGTATAGGACAGTTTTTAGAGGTTGTTAGGAGGTTAGATGTCACTTTCATGGTGACGTCAACCAAAAGATGCTCAGTGGTTGTTCTGTACTATAAATAGAACAGTATCCTGTACTGTTCTGTCAGCTCTCTTCATCACCAAGTCATTATGTACGAACAATCAAGTGAGCTCAGGCTGAGGGGGATATTATGTGCATGCATGAATTGTAATTGATTATTGTAATAAATACAATCATTCGATTTCATGTCAAACATGTTTGCTGAAACTTATTCTCTCATTCATTGTGTGTTGAAAGTTTATTTCATTTAATTCCGCTGCAAGATATCTTTGTTTCATCTTCATCATTATTAAACAAACACAATCAAAAGAAACTCAGATCCTAACAATTGGTATCAGAGCTCGGACAGTCAAACTTGATCTAACTTTTATTTTGACGTAAAAGTTCAGTTTAATTTCATTGATACTCTCGATTGTTCGGTTTTAGTTGTAAAACAGAGTAAGGTATAATCACGTACAAAGTTGATTATTTAGTGCCTGAAAAACAACCAGAATGACGTCACAATCACAGGATAACACTAATAACATTGGTTCTCTCTTTAAACCACCTATGTTGGTCAGATCTGAATACAACATCTGGGAGCGAAGGATGAGTCACATCTTAGCTCAACAGAATACCGGATGTTGGAAGTCGGTTATCTCTGGACCACATGTTCCAATGGTTCCAAGTGCTGAGGATCTAAAAGTCATGGTTCCTAAGAAAATTGAGAACTATACTGACCAGGATTTTCAGAAAACTGAACTGGATGCCAAGGCATTTAGCATCGTTGCATCTGCACCACCAAATGAAATATATGCTGGGCTGTTACACTGTAACAGTGCCAAGGAATTGTGGGATGCACTTAAGGAACAATTTGGTGGGACTGAAGAAGTAATTGAAAATAACAAGGAATAATATAAAAAACACTTATATTATTCCGATTAAACTTTATGATGGATGATATTGCGAGCTTACATGCTTTTGTATACGATCAGTTTAGCGGACATACGCCATACGAGTCACCATCCCCATGGTTAATGCCATAAACTTCACGTTTTTTTTTATATATAACTCCACCTAGAGGGTATGTACCGCATGAGTCGCTATCCCCGCTTTTTTTTTTTGGGCGCCACACTGTTTCGGATTTGTTTTCACAAAAAGAAACATGTGTGCCAATTTAATCGGAAAAACTTATAAGTTTTTTACTTATGACGTACCCCTTATACTTTCCACAGTTTCAGTTTTACCATAGCTCCTAAGGCGGGAAGCCACAAGACTCCTATTTTAAGTTGTTTTATATCAAGCCTAAGGAACCTTTCAACCAGCTGGGCCTACCCACATATCCTAAGTTAGACGCGTGACCGATTGTGTATTATTTCATATATATAATAATTGAAAAGCCACTGATTCAATTACACCTATCATTTTCCATTTTTGTGCGAAAACCTTTACAGGACATTTTCTAATTTTTTTTTCATTTTTATGGATTTTTGATTTTTCAATTTTTTTTCAATTTACTTAAACTACGACTGAACTAACTACGACACCCTAAACTAGACACTAGTTTCCCCCTCCCCACACTTATTTCCTTCATTGTCCTCAATGAAGAAGGAAACTACGACTCAAACAAACTGAAAATAAAAATAGAAATAAAAATACAACAACAAATGGAACAGACTCCCCTGATTTCCTTGCCGCTCTGCATCTGTCTAGTTCCATGCCTTCCAAAACGCACTAGTACTCCAACCAAAGCCACATACGGCCCATTAATAATTCTAGCAACATCACCAAACATAATCATAGCATAATATATATATATATATATATCAGCCCAACCGGTTAACCCTTACAATTTCCCCCAAATATGTCAAATATCAAGTTAAGTACAGACCATCATCAGCTAAAAACAAAATAAAAGGGAAAAAAAACAAAAGATAACCAAAATCACCGGCGCCGATACTGCTAGAACCATCCACTCGTCATCACCATTCATCTGCACCGGCTGATGTGGCGGAAACCAATCTGGAATGGGAACTTGCTGCTGCTCTAACATATACCTCATCATGTTTGACTGCATCCTAAACATATCCATCACACTATCATAAACCGTCTCCAATGTCAACGGATCAGGCCGCGGAGGCCTCAATGGGTGCTGTGGTCTCGGCCTCTCAAGTCGAGGAACGATAACTTGACGCCTCGTGGGATGCCTAGCCTGCATGGCCTCAGACGCAGGTGTTCCTCCCGGTGGTAATACTTGCGGTGACATCTTCACCGGCTTACATCTGATCGGATCATCCAACTCAACAACCCCTGTCAACTTCAAACTCTCTACATCAAACGGCTCAGTAGCCGGCCCCTCCGTCAAATGCACCTCGGGATATCGTGCAAACACATCGGTTGCCATCGCAATCCGAGTGACATAAGTTCCCAACTCCAACTCTGCACCTTGCCTTCGTCCTTTCGCAAACTGTGATAGCAAAATCGTACCCAGATCCGCCTCCTTTTTCAATACCAAACAGTACAAACAGAAAAGATCCATAACATTCACTTTATCTTGCCCACTCTTTCTTGCCAGCAGCGTGCACGCCAAAATCCGATGAACATATCTCAAAAATGGATCCCGTATTGATGATTCTATTACCTCCCCTGACCAAACACTATCAGCAATAGTGTTCCAAAACAGTGCCAACTCAGACTCCAGCACATACTCTGTCCTATAATCCTTCTTCTTCTTGCACGGCCCACGTAATGCACTCTGAAATAATTCTCCCTCAGCATAAAACCCAACTGCCCGTGCAAACTGTGCCACATCCCATACACAATATGTCGTAGTTTGATTTGATTTTGTGAAAAAAAAAGGTAGTGCAGATGTGGTAGAAGAGTTGATTCTGAGTCGAGAGACGTTTCAAAGGAGTATTTAGGATGCTGTAGAATTTGAGTCGAGATATGTCAGTAGGTAGTAAAGGATTGAATGGTGAGAGGGGTAATTTTGAGTTGAGAGTGGTTGGAAACAGGAAATTAAGTTGATATTAAGCTGAGGTGGCGATAAAACGAGACATTGAAAGTATTTTGCAAGTAGTGTTGAGTTGATTGGAGTTAGGCGATAGAAATTTTTAAGTCAAAATGATTGATAGTCATTCAAATGTTGCTGGTTAGTATATTGTGTTAAACATAAATTGCGATGAGGGTTGTGCAATGTATGATGAAGAGAGTTGAGAGAGCAAGTGATATGCAGTTAGTGAATGTGCGACAAAATTTTTGACACAAGAAAACAGGAGCAGTTAGTTGTGTACTAGGTTGTGAAGGTCAAGTGCGTAAGTTGTGAAAAAGGCACAATAGGTTGATGTATGGCCTGGTGCAAGCTTATTAAGCGGATAAAGCAGCAATTAATGCTGAAGTGGTTAAGTTGAGCGAGGAGTTAGGCTGGGTGGTTTAGTCGGGGCACGGTGTATATATGTATATATTTATTAAAAAAATCTAGAAAAACTATAAAAAGTTTTCTGAATGATTCAAAGCACTCTTCATAAATCGTTAATTCGAGTTGAATATTAAAATAAATTTTATAAATTTCGGTCGATTCGTTCGTACTCAATCTCCATTCGAACGAATTGACCGAATTACATGTTATTTCGACTCGCATCATGATGTCATCACCTTTGTTTGTTATCGACTTCGTAACCGCGAATGAAATGCTATACGGTTACGAATGTCACCGGCATTAGACTAACTTAAATTTTTGAATGTTTCCAGGATGTCGGACGAAGGTGCGTCAAGTGCAGGAGGAAAACGCAAGCGCAAGTCATCGAAAAAGAAGCAAGTGGTTCAATATAGGATGCCCGAGGAGCGTCCGGAACCCAATGCCATGGCAGTGCCTCTTGATCAGCGGGTGTTGTGCAATCACACACTTTTACAGTTTATGCTGGGCACCGACGAATATGAGAGATGCGAAAAGTTTTTGGAAATGGAATTATTTCAGCACAGGACTGTGAATTGGGGAATGATTGATACAATGAATCAAAGGGCGAGATTGGAAGGGTTGTTAGGACATAGATGGTTAGAGGCGATACGGTGCGTAGAGCCACAGTATGCAGAACTCACTGTTGAGTTTCATTCTACCTTTAAGTATTTGCCTGAGTGGTTCATGCAGCCATATACAGTTCAGTTTGTGTTGGGGCGTCGAGCGTTCAGAATGAGTGTCCCACAGTTCGCAGAGGCGATTGGGTTATACACCAAGGCGGAGTCTAGTGTAGCGGGTTTTAGGAGGTCGTTACGGGGAATTACAGTTAAGCAAGCGGATTGTTATGTGAGGGAAGAAGAGTTATCTGAGTTCTGGCTGACGATAGCTGATTCAGCATGGTCGACACGCGCGGTGGCATCCTCGATTCGGGATCCGTTTGTCAGATATATTCATAGGATCATCACGTGTACAGTCATGGGTAGGAAGGGTGGAGAAGATAAAGTGAGTCAGAATGACTTGTTTTGTTTGTATTGCATTATGAATAGGAAAGAAGTGAATTTGGCAACAGTGATGTTGGCGCCATTCGCACGGGGTCGTCGAAAGGGTGGTAAAGCCAGGTTGCCATTGGGTACTTATGTGACTAGGTTGGCTAGGCATTTGGGTGTTACTGATATATATGAGGAGCGTCTGTTGACTCCTGGTCCGGTTACAACTGAGTTTGGGATTGAAGAACTGCGTCGAGCGCAGATGATTTGTTTGGATGAGCCTCTTCGTTGGGAGGCGGTAAAGAAGGGACCCCAGGTACCTCACAGACAGAGGGTGCGTTTGCAGTCCGAGCGTCCGCAGTCCGAGCGTTCTCGTGCGCAGCGTCAGGTACGTGCTCCTGCATCAGCACCAGTGATACTGGAGTCATTGAGGGATATGTTGTTGGTTCAAAATGAAGTGTTGAGATATATTATGGAGCGTCAGCACATAGAGGTGCCGGATTGGTTTCTGCCACCACAGCAGGCTGCTGGGGGTGATGAGGTGGCTGGTGAAGTCGAGCAGACGGAGGATGTTAGTGAGGAGTCTGGAAGGGATGACGAGTAGATGGTTCAGCAGTATCAGCGCCGATGATTTTGGTTATCTTTTGTATTTTTCCCTTTTATTTTGTTTTTAGCTGATGATGGTCTGTACTTAACTTGATATTTGACATATTTGGGAAAAATTGTAAGGGTTAACCGGTTGGGCTGATATATATATATATATATATATATATATATATATATATATATATATATAATGCTATGATTATGTTTGGTGATGTTGCTAGAATTATTAATGGGTCGTATGTGGCTGTGGTTGGAGTACTAGTGAGTTTTGGAAGGCATGGAACTAGACAGATGCAGAGCGGCAAGGAAATCAGGGGAGTCTGTTCCATTTGTTGTTGTATTTTTATTTCTATGTTTATTTTTCAGTTTGTTTGAGTCGTAGTTTCCTTCTTCATTGAGGACAATGAAGGAAATAAGTGTGGGGAGGGGGAAACTAGTGTCTAGTTTAGGGTGTCGTAGTTAGTTCAGTCGTAGTTTAAGTAATTTGAAAAAAACAATTGAAAAATCAAAAATCCATAAAAATGAAAAAAATTAGAAAATGTCCTGTAAAGGTTTTCGCACAAAATGGAAAATGATAGGTGTAATTAAATCAGTGGCTTTTCGATTATTATATATATGAGATAATAAATAATCGGTCACACGTCTAATTTAGGATATGTGGGTAGGCCCAGCTGGTTGAAAGGTTCCTTAGGCTTGATATAAAACAACTTAAAATAGGAGTCTTGTGGGTTCCCGCCTTAGGAGCTATGGTAAAACTTAAACTGTGGAAAGTATAAGGGGTACGTTATAAGTAAAAAACTTATAAGTTTTTCCGATTAAATTGGCACACCTGTTTCTTTTTGTGAAAACAAATCCAAAACATTGTGGCGCCCAAAAAAAATAAAATAAAATAAAAAATTCCATCAATTCATCTGAGCACATGTAAAAAAAAAACAAAGCCTATGGCACTGTCGCGGGGACAGCGACTCATGCGGTACATACCCTCTAGGTGGAGTTATATATATAAAGAAAAAAAAAACGTGAGGTTTATGGCATTAACCATGGGGATGGTGACTCGTATGGCGTATGTCCGCTGAACGGATCGTATACAAAAGCATGTAAGCTCACAATATCATCCATTCATCCATCATAAAGTTTAATCGGAATAATATAAGAGTTTTTTATATAAGGCGGTAGATTATAAATCTTTTAATCTCATAAGCTTGAAACGGGAATAGGTGGAGTTGTAGTCTTTTGAGTGTGGGATCCATAGACAACTATGAATTACTTGAACTTAATAGATCGAAAATAAGGGCTTCGAAACCGGCGATTGGGTTTAAGTGGACCGTATACCTGCAATCTTGGTTAACGTGTGGTTAGATTTATTTTAATAAAATAATGAATATATTGAAAGCCATTTGTTTTAATTGTGATTCCATTGCGAATAATTTTTTCGGGGACGAAAAAAGATAAGTGTGGGGATGTGATGTGTGGGTACAAACACGTCATATTATGTATAGTTTTGTGTCGGTTTTAAGTGTTTGAGTGTGTTTATTCATATTGATATTTGTACTTATTGGTTGTCGGGTTTTTCAGGCTTAACGGTGCTTAAATACAGTATAATGATCATACAAGCTGGAAAACGGGTGTTACGAGGCAATACGGAGCAGGAAAACATTTTGGCTGGAAACTATGCTCCCCCGCGCCACGCGAGGGAGTCTGTGTAAGGGGCGCGTGGCGTGAAAGGTACAAGTCAACAAAAATGGTCAAACATGCTCCCTCGCGCCACGCGAGGGAGTGAGTAGATTCTGGCGCGTGGCGCGAAGATGTTAAGCGTGGAAACTTTGTTTTTAACCTATATTCTCACACGGAAAGGGGGACGATTCACTCAGCAGCCGCCACGAACGAGTTCAGAGCAATTCTGGGTGATTTTTCTCACATTCTTCGATCTTCCAAGCAACTCCTTCATGTCCGATCAATTTCTAACAAATTTTGAAGTAGTGATGATTACGATGCGCGGCTAAACTTCTTATAACTTCTACCCGGATGAACTTTTACATAGTTTTGCATTAAATCTTGTTTGCGGATTCGTATAACTGGTACAGCTTGACCACTTGTGTTGGATTCTTGGTAAACGTTTCTTGTATTTGAATTACTTGTCGTTTATTAAGCGTATTGGCAACTTACTTGCGTTGTTAGCGGGTTAGTAAATTGGTGGGTAGTTGATACAATCAAACGGGTTATTAGGTTGTATAGTGAATCTTAAAAACTATCCTTGATAACTAATCAGATTCATTAATTCCGAGGCCATGTCTATGTGGTGTTTTGAATCGGTAAACAGGTTTTGATGTTAAACAGGTAATTGGGATTCCGGGTAGAGGTTATTCTTTCTCGTATTGATTACAACTTTATTAATTAGCTTTCTAGTTTTTTATAATCAAATTCACAAAACCCCCAATCTAGTTAATTTAGTTCTTAGTTAAAAACACAACACTGACCACAAATTCCCCGTGGATACGATACCCTACTTACGCTATCTACGTAGCTTATTTAGGTTTTTGATTGACTCTGACGACGGTCATCAGTATGTCCAGGCCCCAGCTCCTCGGGTTCAAGTGCAACAAGTTGCACCACAACAAGCTACACCAGCAGTTGTTCAACCAGATCAGCAAAGCTTTTTCACCCAAGGCTTTGTTGACTGGAGTAGCTTACCTGATGAGCTAGGTGATGAAAATTTTGCACTATATGCTAAAAATGATGTTTCGAGTGTTGATGTATGTTTTGTAGAATTAGAGTCTATACCAGAAGGGCAGGAAACTAAAGAAGGACAGTCAAATGAAGAAACAGTGGATACAATTGCTGAAGCAGTGGTTACTGATGTGTTCAAAATGCAACATATAAATTTCATCAATTGTGGCATAAAACTAACCCTTTTTTTAGTACTAATGTTGGAAAAAGTGTGCTTTTGTCTTCCTTTTGTATTTTCAGGATTAAATGAGCTCAAATTAATAAAAGAAGCAAAAAGACATCAAAATCTAACATAAATACAAGAAAAGGAACAAGACGTGACATGCCTGACCCCACGACAGCATCTTCCCAAGCAAAACAAGACATCAGAAGACTGAACACGCCCCGTGCTCAGCCAGCACGGGGGCGTGCCCAAGTGTCAGCAGAAAAGACAAAGTGGTAGAAGCTTCTATTGCCCACCACGGGGCCGTGCTCAACGGACACGGGGCCGTGGTCAACTATAAGATTCGTACAATCCAGGCAAATCTTCATAGTACAAAGATTCTTCTGCACACGGGGTCGTGCTCAGCGGACACAGGGGCGTGGTCAACTAATAAGACAAAGCTGCATTAAATGAAGAAAGAGAGGATGTGGACACGGGGCCGTGCCCGAGCTTCTGTTCAGCCTATAAATAGGAGTGCTTGGCTCAAGCTCAAACCATCCCTTGGCACACCACCTCTCTCACACTTCACCCACCACCCACCACCACCATAACACCATCATCCACCACCATCATCCATTGTCCATCATAGAGTGTGTGAGTCGTCTCGGGATCCAAGATTGATCGTAAGAGTTCTTGACAATCAAGGCCATGTTTGCCTAAGTCTCTTACATCACTTGGTGAAGACAAAGTGTCTAGTGTAATACTTTTTATTTCTAATCTTTTCGCACTTTTTACTTGGTTTTGTATTAATGACTTTAATAACTAGTTGCTTATGTTGAAGGTGATCTTTCCTTATCGTTTGTCCGTGGTGTCTTGGCATTATTTTACTGTCTATATAAAATAAAAGATTTTCACCATTCAGATCTCCACGGTCTATATGGAGGCATGTTGGCTACCTGGTCGGGGGTTAAGGGAACGGTTTGGTAAAGGTCTTGCCATTGTTCAGCGTTTAGAGGTCCTGCAAGGACCTGGGTCAAATTTAGTAGGACCTCCTTCAATACTTAACGGTATTGGATGGCGGGGGTCCAAACTCTTTGATCCCCTCATAAGTTAACTACTATTAATACTATAACCCGGCTATTTAGGACTATATCCCTGCTGACTCAGACTACTTAGTCGAGGGTAACGTCACCTCCAAAAGAGGGGCCTACCATAATTTGCATTAATAACTTAATTAATTATCTTCCAATAATCCACCCTTTTAGGATTGTATCCTTGCTGACTCAAACTACTGGGGTGAGGGTAACGTCACCTTCAAAAGAGGGGCCTACTACAATAACTAAGATAATCTCTTAAAATAGTGCAAAAGTGCGGAAATAATCAAAGGTTACACTAGATACGAGTCGGAACCAAGTGATTCATCTTGTCTATCTGTTTTCTTTTTATTTTTATTTTCAGCATTTTTAGTTAGTTTTTATTTTTCTTAGTTTAAAACATTTTTTCTAAACGTTTATTTTTGATTAGACCTTGAGGATAAACCGGTACTAAAAGCTCTTGTGTCCTTGGACGACCTCGGTATCTTGCTAACACTATACTACGCTCACGATGGGTGCGCTTGCCCATATGTGTGTTTAGTGTTAGTAAAATATCATGTTTTATAAATTTAAAACTTGGCTAAAAATAAGTGTTAAAAAGGGCTTAAAATATACACCTAATATATATAACACTTCACACGCATCAAGTTTTTGGAGCCGTTGCCGGGGACACAAGGATTTTAAGAAAGTTAGGAATCAACGGCCTAATCGTTTTTCTTATTTTTCATTTTTTTAGGATTTTTCTTAATTTTTCAGCTTCTGCAGAACTCAGCACAGGCCGTGCCCGCTGAACACGCCCCGTGCCTAATCATTGGAACTGGCAATCCTGTTTTAAGTCAGACAGTAGGCTGAACACGGGGCCGTGCCCACTCAACACGCCCCCGTGCCCAAGTTTCAGTTACTGAAAACAGAACCGTAAGATCCCGACGGTTGGTAATTTCTGACACAAACATGAGTGATACTGATACTTTTTACTTTCGGCACTCTTATGGTACTATGTGGTGTCAATTATGTGGTGGTAGCCATGAAGAATTAGAATGCTTTTTTCTAAATTATAAACCCCACTATATAGACCCATCATTTCCTGGTATCCTTAAGAGTGGCGAAAGTAAAAATAATCCTTATCTCTCCCTCGAATGCGCCCAACCGGATATTCTAGGAGAAATGCTTCTCGATGAATTATTTCAACTAGAAGATCTAATTATTAATTGGTTGAGAGAACTTAGGAAAGATTACAATAATCTTTTCCAAGACGACAGCCAAGAAGAAGGGTTGGAACCGCATTCAAACAACTTCATTGTTTCCAATGATACTTCTAACTCTAGTGAGGACTTGAGCGATAGTCGTCCCTGTGTCGATTGTGCCGTGAAGGACTCCCCATCAACTTCGTTTGATGCATACATAGACCTGAGCGATTCGACATACACCTTCTTTAACGAGAGCCCGGGAAAGGGTTGGACTTGTCCACCTACATATAGCATAGGAATCACCCTCACCGACAACCTCTTGCCTTCTCGTCTTAATCTAGAACAATTAAGGTATCTTAGGCACTTTGAGGTTGTTCCATCCAGTAAGGAACCACCCGATCCGAAAAAGTTCCTTAAAAATAGACGCACTTCATAAAACAGCCATCCGACACGGGGCCGTGTCCAGGTCAACACGCCCCCGTGTCCACCAAAAGATTCCCTTCTGACTTCTGTCAGAATACGGACAAAACGTCTCAGGATCTTGCCTGCACACGGGGCCGTGTCCAGCCGACACGGGGCCGTGTCCAGCACGCTGTCGTTTTCTATAAATGCAGCCAAGAACCCTGCACATTTGGACCATCCAGGGACAGAGATTTGAAAGGATTTTCTGACTTACCATCCTAGGTATGTTCTAAAAGAAGGTTCTTGCAAGCATCTTGTCCTTTCCTCTTTTATCTATTGCCTTCTTCTTCATCTTTCTTGCAACAACATCTCCATTGAAGCTTAATTCCAAGCTCCGTTGTGATGATTGTTGAGTTTTTATTCGAGGAATCTTGTTAAAAATAAGTTACACAACATTGTTTTAAGTTATTTCTGCTCAAAAAAGCTTCATAAGTTAAGAAAATAATTTAAAACCACAAGATTCCTTGTTCTAAAAATCTGCAGAAAGTTGAACACGAGGCCGTGCTCATTGAGCACGGGGCCGTGTCCGTGGAACTGTTTCATTAAAACAAACTATTTTTGGTATGTTTTGCGTAGAATGTCTAGCCAAAACAGTGGAACCTCTTCTGCGCACTCAAGGAACAGTCGACGGGAAAGAAGGCCATCGATTGAAGCAACTCTCGTAAGATACGTAATGGCGCTACGTGAAGCCCTTGACGAGATGAATTCGGTGGAGGAGGTCCTCATTGACCGTATAAACTATCTCTCGGTGGGGTTGGAAAACAGTTTCCAAGAAATAAACCTCTTGCACCAAAGGTTAAACATTCTGGTAACACCTCCCATGGAACCAATTCTCCCTCAAGAGGATTGGACCCTAGCACTTGGGATCCAAAATCCTACCGGTTGGGACGACATTCCGACGGAACCTCCTGTTGAAGAACTCCGAGAAATCCCGGTGGAAGTTGCACCTCCTCAACCCAATGCTCATGAGCCCGCTTTTCTTCTCCCTAGGGAGATCGAAGAGTGGCTCGCCGACGTATGAGGAACCCATAAACGGAGGAAGAAGTTGTCAAGCCACTTTTAACCGAAAGATCTATCTTTTTCGGAAGTTTTGCTAGTAGAATAAATAGTAGGCTAGAACTTCTTGGATTTAGATTTCTTGTGTTTTGTTGACCTAACTATCTAATATTTTAATTTTTAGGACTAGTATGTAATTCTCTATGATTAATGAATGATGGTTTTAGTTAATTTGGTGTTTGGATGGTGTTGCAATGAATAAAACACACTTGAGATGGCAAAGGATACAAGGGAGACTTGAACCAGCACCCCATACAGGAAAACAGAACCGTCCGACAAATTTCTTCGTTTACAGTAAGTTCGGCACGGGCCGTGTCCGCCCAACACGGCCCCGTGCTGCACAGTCTGCAGAAAAAGACCCAGTTCAGGTAATTGGACACGGGCCGTGTTCACCCAACACGCCCCCGTGTCCAGGCTTCTGTTTCCCTTATTTTAATTTTGTTACTGGCACTTGAACACGGGGCCGTGCCCGGACAACACGGGGCCGTGTTCAGCGCCCAGTAACACAAAATTTTTGCTTTTTACACCTTTTTACACATTCAATCAACCTAAAAACTTATTTTTGGGACACATTGAGGACAATGTGTAATTTAAGTGTGGGGGGGATGCTAAAACCTTGAATCTTGCAAGTCCTAAATACAAGCCTTACACAAAACTCTATTGGAACCGCTAATCACCCCAAATTTTTTCAAAAATTTTCATTTTTTTATTTGTATAGGTTTAACTCGGGAAATTCAAGTTCTCAAAAAGGTTATATTTTTACAAATTTACAACCGATAGCGTCGTGATAAAAAGAACCAACATAAGAAAATTATGAAAAGGCATGACAAGCTTAGTTAAAATTTAATTATATACTTGATCACATAAAAACCCATACCCAGAAAAGTGAGTTTTGAGCCTTTATTGAGCAAACACTTACATATCATTTGACTAAATGCTCATTTTCGTTTCTTGTGTGAATAGCCGCTTGGTTCTTACGACTCTAGAACTTGCCATGACGATACATTCCCGGTCCTTACCAACTTAAACCCGAGTAAGTAAATGATGGAGGCATTAGGACTAACCCTTTTTATTTCTACACCATTATTTTTCTTTTTTTTACCACTTACCCAAAATCCCCCTAGTTAGCCCCTTTGAGCCTAAACCTTTTCATTTCATAGCCCAAACCAAACACCCTTTTACCCACCAAAACCTTTTTCATTTTTTTTACCCTTTGTTTTAGTAACAAGTTCGGTTCTTCGTTTGACCATAAAAAAAAAAAAATTGTTGATGATGAAGCAAAAGAAAATAAACAAACAAGTTCATAAAAAAAAATAACTTTGTTTGAATAATAGCTTCATCAAAATAAAAGTTACAAAAATAGAAAGTCTTACGAAAACCGAAACTTGTTACGCTTTTCGCCTTTTTCTACTAACCACTAACCACTAACCCAACCACCTACCTTTAACCCAAGCCTAACCCTTCACCCAAAAAGTCCTCTTGATATTTACAAAGGTATATAAGTTAAAAAGGAGGAGGATTGATTGCTTGGCAAGCCTATGGTAGAAGTAAGTTCCATGCCGCTCTCGAGTGATCTACAAAAATACATTTTCGGCCGAGTGTTGAGTGATCCCCGTGAGGTATGTGAACTTGTATATAAATAGAATTTTACAAAGGCATGTTATGCCCTAATAAGTAATTTATCTTATGAAAAGTTTTAAATAAATCATGACGAATAGGATTGTAGATAAATAAAAATAAAACTAAATAAAGAATCTTGGAAATCCCGACACTCTATGACAAGCCCAAAACCTTCTTTTCTACCCATTCCATTTGGGAGTGTAATAGCCACATATTAAAGAGTTTTGCTTGAGGACAAGCAAAGATTCAAGTGTGGGGGTATTTGATGTGTTCAAAATGCAACATATAAATTTCATCAATTGTGGCATAAAACTAACCCTTTTTTTAGTCCTAATGTTGGAAAAAGTGTGCTTTTGTCTTCCTTTTGTATTTTCAGGATTAAATGAGCTCAAATTAACAAAAGAAGCAAAAAGACATCAAAATCTAACATAAATACAAGAAAAGGAACAAGACGTGACATGCCTGACCCCACGACAACATCTTCCCAAGCAAAACAAGACATCAGAAGACTGAACACGCCCCGTGCTCAGCCAGCACAGGGGCGTGCCCAAGTGTCAGCAGAAAAGACAAAGTGGTAGAAGCTTCTATTGCCCACCACAGGGCCGTGCTCAGCGGACACGGGGCCGTGGTCAACTATAAGATTCGCACAATCCAGGAAAATCTTCATAGTACAAAGATTCTTCTGCACACGGGGTCGTGCTCAGCGGACACAGGGGCGTGGTCAATTAATAAGACAAAGCTGCATTAAATGAAGAAAGAGAAGATGTGGACACGGGGCCGTGCCTGAGCTTTTCTTCAGCCTATAAATAGGAGTGCTTGGCTCAAGCTCAAACCATCCCTTGGCACACCACCTCTCTCACACTTCACCCACCATCCACCACCACCATAACACCATCATCCACCACCATCATCCATTGTCCATCATAGAGTGTGTGAGTCGTCTCGGGATCCAAGATTGATCGTAAGAGTTCTTGACAATCAAGGCCATGTTTGCCTAAGTCTCTTACATCACTTTGTGAAGACAAAGTGTCTAGTGTAATACTTTTTATTTCTAATCTTTTCGCACTTTTTACTTGGTTTTGTATTAATGACTTTAATAACTAGTTGCTTATGTTGAAGGTGATCTTTCCTTATCGTTTGTCCGTGGTGTCTTGGCATTATTTTACTGTCTATATAAAATAAAAGATTTTCACCATTCAGATCTCCACGGTCTATATGGAGGCATGTTGGCTACCTGGTCGGGGGTTAAGGGAACGGTTTGGTAAAGGTCTTGCCATTGTTCAGCGTTTAGAGGTCCTGCAAGGACCTGGGTCAAATTTAGTAGGACCTCCTTCAATACTTAACGGTATTGGATGGCGGGGGTCTAAAATCTTTGATCCCCTCATAAGTTAACTACTATTAATACTATAACCCGGCTATTTAGGACTATATCCCTGCTGACTCAGACTACTTAGTCGAGGGTAACGTCACCTCCAAAAGAGGGGCCTACCATAATTTGCATTAATAACTTAATTAATTATCTTCCAATAATCCACCCTTTTAGGATTGTATCCTTGCTGACTCAAACTACTGGGGTGAGGGTAACGTCACCTTCAAAAGAGGGGCCTACTACAATAACTAAGATAATCTCTTAAAATAGTGCAAAAGTGTGGAAATAATCAAAGGTTACACTAGATACGAGTCGGAACCAAGTGATTCA
The DNA here is from genome assembly GCA_030545235.1 of Helianthus tuberosus. Taxonomy (NCBI): domain Eukaryota; kingdom Viridiplantae; phylum Streptophyta; class Magnoliopsida; order Asterales; family Asteraceae; genus Helianthus; species Helianthus tuberosus. The sequence continues at coordinate 15,672 of JARYGA010050411.1, read as the reverse complement.
TCTTGTCTATCTGTTTTCTTTTTATTTTTATTTTCAGCATTTTTAGTTAGTTTTTATTTTTCTTAGTTTAAAACATTTTTTCTAAACTTTTATTTTTGATTAGACCTTGAGGATAAACCGGTACTAAAAGCTCTTGTGTCCTTGGACGACCTCGGTATCTTGCCAACACTATACTACGCTCACGATGGGTGCACTTGCCCATATGTGTGTTTAGTGTTAGTAAAATATCGTGTTTTATAAATTTAAAACTTGGCTAAAAATAAGTGTTAAAAAGGGCTTAAAATATACACCTAATATATATAACACTTCACACGCATCAAGTTTTTGGCGCCGTTGCCGGGGACACAAGGATTTTAAGAAAGTTAGGAATCAACGGCCTAATCGTTTTTCTTATTTTTCATTTTTTTAGGATTTTTCTTAATTTTTCAGCTTCTGCAGAACTCAGCACGGGCCGTGCCCGCTGAACACGCCCCGTGCCCAATCATTGGAACTGGCAATCCTGTTTTAAGTCAGACAGTAGGCTGAACACGGGGTCGTGCCCACTCAACACGCCCCCGTGCCCAAGTTTCAGTTACTGAAAACAGAACCGTAAGATCCCGACGGTTGGTAATTTCTGACACAAACATGAGTGATACTGATACTTTTTACTTTCAGCACTCTTATGGTACTATGTGGTGTCAATTATGTGGTGGTAACCATGAAGAATTAGAATGTTTTTTTCTAAATTATAAACCCCACTATATAGACCCATCATTTCCTGGTATCCTTAAGAGGGGCGAAAGTAAAAATAATCCTTATCTCTCCCTCGAATGCGCCCAACCAGATATTCTAGGAGAAATGCTTCTCGATGAATTATTTCAACTAGAAGATCTAATTATTAATTGGTTGAGAGAACTTAGGAAAGATTACAATAATCTTTTCCAAGACGACAGCCAAAAAGAAGGGTTGGAACCGCATTCAAACAACTTCATTGTTTCCAATGATACTTCTAACTCTAGTGAGGACTTAAGCGATAGTCGTCCCTGTGTCGATTGTGTCGTGAAAGACTCTCCATCAACTTCGTTTGATGCATACATAGACCTGAGCGATTCGACATACACCTTCTTTAACGAGAGCCCGGGAAAGGGTTGGACTTATCCACCTACATATAGCATAGGAATCACCCTCACCGACAACCTCTTGCGTTCTCGTCTTAATCTAGAACAATTAAGGTATCTTAGGCACTTTGGGGTTGTTCCATCCAGTAAAGAACCACCCGATCCGGAAAAGTTCCTTAAAAATAGACGCACTTCATAAAACAGCCTTCCGACACGGGGTCGTGTCCAGGTCAACACGCCCCCATGTCCACCAAAAGATTCCCTTCTGACTTTTGTCAGAATACGGACAAAACGTGTCAGGATCTTGCCCGCACACGGGGCCGTGTCCAGCCGACACGGGGTCGTGTCCAGCACGCTGTCGTTTTCTATAAATGCAGCCAAGAACCCTGCACATTTGGACCATCCAGGGACAGAGATTTGAAAGGATTTTCTGACTTACCATCCTAGGTATGTTCTAAAAGAAGGTTCTTGCAAGCATCTTGTCCTTTCCTCTTTTATCTATTGCCTTCTTCTTCATCTTTCTTGCAACAACATCTCCATTGAAGCTTAATTCCAAGCTCCATTGTGACGATTGTTGAGTTTTTATTCGAGGAATCTTGTTAAAAATAAGTTACACAACATTGTTTTAAGTTATTTCTGCTCAAAAAAGCTTCATAAGTTAAGAAAATAATTTAAAACCACAAGATTCCTTGTTCTAAAAATATGCAGAAAGTTGAACACGGGGCCGTGCTCATTGAGCACGGGGCCGTGTCCGTGGAACTGTTTCATTAAAACAAACTATTTTTGGTATGTTTTGCGTAGAATGTCTAGCCAAAACAGTGGAACCTCTTCTGCGCACTCAAGGAACAGTCGACGGGAAATGAGGCCATCGATTGAAGCAACTCTCGTAAGATACGTAATGGCGCTACGTGAAGCCCTTGACGAGATAACTTCGGTGGAGGAGGTCCTCATTGACCGTATAAACTATCTCTCGGTGGGGTTGGAAAACAGTTTCCAAGAAATAAACCTCTTGCACCAGAGGTTAAACATTCTGGTAACACCTCCCATGGAACCAATTCACCCTCAAGAGGATTGGAACCTAGCACTTGGGATCCAAAATCCTACCGGTTGGGACGACATTCCGACGGAACCTCCTGTTGAAGAACTCCGAGAAATCCCGGTGGAAGTTGCACCTCCTCAACCCAATGCTCATGAGCCCGCTTTTCTTCTCCCTAGGGAGATCGAAGAGTGGCTCGCCGACGTATGAGGAACCCATAACCGGAGGAAGAAGTTGTCAAGCCACTTTTAACCGAAAGATCTATCTTTTTCAGAAGTTTTGCTAGTAGAATAAATAGTAGGCTAGAACTTCTTGGATTTAGATTTCTTGTGTTTTGTTGACCTAACTATCTAATATTTTAATTTTTAGGAGTAGTATGTAATTCTCTATGATTAATGAATGATGGTTTTAGTTAATTTGGTGTTTGGATGGTGTTGCAATGAATAAAACACACTTGAGATGGCAAAGGATACAAGGGAGACTTGAACCAGCACCCCATACAGGAAAACAGAACCGTCCGACAAATTTCTTCGTTTACAGTAAGTTCGGCACGGGCCGTGTCCGCCCAACACGACCCCGTGCTGCACAGTCTGCAGAAAAAGACCCAGTTCAGGTAACTGGACACATTGAAGACAATGTGTAATTTAAGACAATGAAGAAAATTTTTGCTTTTTACACTTTTTTACACATTCAATCAACCTAAAAACTTACTTTTGGGACACATTGAAGACAATGTGTAATTTAAGTGTGGGGGGGATGCTAAAACCTTGAATCTTGCAAGTCCTAAATACAAGCCTTACACAAAACTCTATTGGAACCGCTAATCACCCCAATTTTTTTCAAAAAATTTCATTTTTTTATTTGTCTAGGTTTAACTCGGGATATTCAAGTTCTCAAAAAGGTTATATTTTTACAAATTTACAACCGATAGCGTCGTGATAAAAAGAACCAACATATGAAAATTATGAAAAGGCATGACAATCTTAGTTAAAATTAAGAAAATTATTGAGCAAACACTTACATATCATTTGACTAAATGCTCATTTTCGTTTCTTGTGTGAATAGCCGCTTGGTTCATACGACTCTAGAACTTGCCATGACGATACATTCCCGGTCCTTACCAACTTAAACCCGAGTAAGTAAATGATGGAGGCATTAGGACTAACCCTTTTTATTTCTACACCATTATTTTTCTTTTTTTAACACCTACCCAAAATCCCCCTAGTTAGCCCCTTTGAGCCTAAACCTTTTCATTTCATAGCCCAAACCAAACACCCTTTTACCCACCAAAACCTTTTTCATTTTTTTTACCCTTTGTTTTAGTAACAAGTTCGGTTCTTCGTTTGACCATAAAAAAAAAATTGTTGATGATGAAGCAAAAGAAAATAAACAAACAAGTTCAAAAAAAAAAAAAAAAAACTTTGTTTGAATAATAGCTTCATCAAAATAAAAGTTACAAAAATAGAAAGTCTTACGAAAACCGAAACTTGTTACGCTTTTCGCCTTTTTCTACTAACCACTAACAACTAACCCAACCACCTTCCTTTAACCGAAGCCTAACCCTTCACCCAAAAAGTCCTCTTGATATTTACAAAGGTATATAAGTTAAAAAGGAGGAGGATTGATTGCTTGGCAAGCCTATGGTAGAAGTAAGTTCCATGCCGCTCTCGAGTGATCTACAAAAATACATTTTCGGCCGAGTGTTGAGTGATCCCCGTGAGGTATGTGAACTTGTATATAAATAGAATTTTAGAAAGGCATGTTATGCCCTAATAAGTAATTTATCTTATGAAAATTTTTAAATAAATCATGACGAATAGGATTGTAAATAAATAAAAATAAAACTAAATAAAGAATCTTGGAAATCCCGACACTCTATGACAAGCCCAAAACCTTCTTTTCTACCCATTACATTTAGTAGTGTAATTTGGGAGTGTAATAGCCACATATTAAAGAGTTTTGCTTGAGGACAAGCAAAGATTCAAGTGTGGGGGTATTTGATGTGTTCAAAATGCAACATATAAATTTCATCAATTGTGGCATAAAACTAACCCTTTTTTAGTACTAATGTTGGAAAAAGTGTGCTTTTGTCTTCCTTTTGTATTTTCAGGATTAAATGAGCTCAAATTAACAAAAGAAGCAAAAAGACATCAAAATCTAACATAAATACAAGAAAAGGAACAAGACGTGACATGCCCGACTCCACGACAGCATCTTCCCAAGCAAAACAAGACATCAGAAGACTGAACACGCCCCGTGCTCAGCCAGCACGGGGGCGTGCCCAAGTGTCAGCAGAAAAGACAAAGTGGTAGAAGCTTCTATTGCCCACCACGGGGCCGTGCTCAGCGGACACGGGGCCGTGGTCAACTATAAGATTCGCACAATCCAGGCAAATCGTCATAGTACAAAGATTCTTCTGCACACGAGGTCGTGCTCAGCGGACACAGGGGCGTGGTCAACTAATAAGACAAAGCTGCATTAAATGAAGAAAGAGAGGATGTGGACACGGGGTCGTGCCCACTGGACATGGGACCGTGCCCGAGCTTCTGCTCAGCCAATAAATCGGAGTGCTTGGCTCAAGCTCAAACCATCCCTTGGCACACCACCTCTCTCACACTTCACCCACCACCCACCACCACCATAACACCATCATCCACCACCATCATCCATTGTCCATCATAGAGTGTGTGAGTCGTCTCGGGATCCAAGATTGATCGTAAGAGTTCTTGACAATCAAGGTCATGTTTGCCTAAGTCTCTTACATCACTTGGTGAAGACAAAGTGTCTAGTGTAATACTTTTTATTTCTAATCTTTTCGCACTTTTTACTTGGTTTTGTATTAATGACTTTAATAACTAGTTGCTTATGTTGAAGGTGATCTTTCCTTATCGTTTGTTTGTGGTGTCTTGGCATTATTTTACTGTCTATATAAAATAAAAGATTTTCACCATTCATATCTCCACGGTCTATATGGAGGTATGTTGGCTACCTGGTCGGGGGTTAAGGGAACGGTTTGGTAAAGGTCTTGCCATTGTTCAGCGTTTAGAGGTCCTGCAATGGACCTGGGTCAAATTTAGTCGGACCTCCTTCAATACTTAACAGTATTGGATGGCGGGGGTCCAAACTCTTTGATCCCCTCATAAGTTAACTACTATTAATACTATAACCCGGCTATTTAGGACTGTATCCCTGCTGACTCAGACTACTTAGTCGAGGGTAACGTCACCTCCAAAAGAGGGGCCTACCATAATTTGCATTAATAACTTAATTAATTATCTTCCAATAATCCACCCTTTTAGGATTGTATCCTTGCTGACTCAAACTACTGGGGTGAGGGTAACGTCACCTTCAAAAGAGGGGCCTACTACAATAACTAAGATAATCTCTTAAAATAGTGCAAAAGTGCGGAAATAATCAAAGGTTACACTAGATACGAGTCGGAACCAAGTGATTCATCTTGTCTATTTGTTTTCTTTTTATTTTTATTTTCAGCATTTTTAGTTAGTTTTTATTTTTCTTAGTTTAAAACATTTTTTCTAAACTTTTATTTTTGATTAGACGTTGAGGATAAACCGGTACTAAAAGCTCTTATGTCCTTGGACGACCTCGGTATCTTGCCAACATTATACTACGCTCACGATGGGTGCACTTGCCCATATGTGTGTTTAGTGTTAGTAAAATATCGTGTTTTATAAATTTAAAACTTGGCTAAAAATAAGTGTTAGAAAAGGGCTTAAAATATACACCTAATATATATAACACTTCACACGTATCAGTTACTGCTGTTGCTGGTGAACTACTGTTGGGAGAAAATTCAGAACCCCTGTTGGAAACACTGTCTGACCCTTGGTCTGCTGAAGAAGAGGAAAAGAAACAAGGTGAAAAAGAAGAGAAAGAGCCAGAAGAAAGTGAACATGTCTGTGATTGTGCCATGATGGCTGCAACTAAGGTATCACCCCAGGTTCTTAAAAACCTTTGTTCAGACAAATGCATCATAGCATTTGCAAACATTAAGGAGGTGAATGAAAACCTTAGAGATAGATTGTTAAATGATGAAGTACAATTAGAAAAATCTTTAAAAGAATTGAAAAACAAATTGTCAGAAAAGGATAATGAGATTTGCAGCCTCAAACATGAGCATAGCATAACCAAGGACCAACTTCAGACAATGATAGAAAAATATGAGGTCTGTAAAAAGGAGTTGGAATCCACCCAAATCACATGTGAAAAATGGGTGGAATCCTGAAAAGGTTATGAAGTTATGCTGGAAAATCAGATCAAAAGCAATGTAAAATTTGGTGTAGGGTTCAGAAAACATGACCAAGTTGAAAACACTACTGTAAATGAATCTGTTCAAACCACTGTTGAAATCATACCCACCAACAAGGATGGTCAAGAAGTTAAAATAACTGATAAACTTGGCAACAAAATCACTCTGGAAAGATCAGTGGGGTCCTCAACTTTTGAGGAGATTGAGAAATACCAATTCAAATCCACTTGGTCTGATGAGTGTGATATCCTTTAAAATTTTAAACCCATGGATTTCACCACTGTGGATGTTGTTAAAGCTCCAAAGGCCAAAGTCATTCCTCTTAAGGACATCCCAACAGTGGTTCGAAACTCTGTTGCAAAGGAGTCTGAAAAGAAGAAAAGAAAATATTGAAAACTTGTTTTGTGATTTCTGTGAAAAGAAAAATCATTTGACCAAAGATTGTTTTCATTTGAAAGCTTATGACATTAACAAAACAAGCACCATTGTGCCCTCAAAGAGCTGCACCATTTGTGGAAAATCAAACCATTCCACTCAGGAGTGTGTGTATTTAAAATCCTTTGAGGTAAAAAAGGATGAGTGCACACCAAAAACACTCATTAGTTCATCAAAAACACAAGTCAAGAAACAACCAGTGTTAGTGCCAGTTCAAACAGCTGTTACAAACAGCTGAACCAAACCTCTGTCAAAAGAGAAGTTCAGGTGACTGATGCACCCCCTGCTAACCAATACCAAAGAGGTAAAAGTCAACCACCATACCCAAGGGTCCCACATGTTTATGAGGTTTACAAAAGGCCTTCTAAACCAAAAGTGAACAGTCATCCCTTTGGTTATCAACAGTTGATGGGAAATGACCCCCAACAGTGGTTAGAGAAAAATATTTCAAAAACTGTCCAAACCCCTGAGCTAACCACTGTCCATCCACCTGAACTTAACACAGACACTGTTGAGACCCCATCCAAAGCCTTATTGGCTTTGTAGACCCTCCTGAACTAATTATTTACTTGATGTGCAGGGAGCTTCTGCATGCTTAGATAGTCTTTGGTATGTAGATAGTGGAGGCTCCAGGCACATGACTGGATGTAGAGCCCTACTTAAAGAATTTAAAACTCATGGAGAGGGTGATATATCTTTTGGTAATAATAGTAAAGGGAAGGTGATGACAATCTGATTGACAATCTAAAATTCAATCTGATTGGCAATCTAAAATTCAATCTGATTGACAATCTAAAATTCAATCTGAAATGTTAAGTTTGGAAATGTCAATCTGATTGACAATCTAAAATTCAACCTCCTTAGTGTCTCATAAATGAGTGATAAAGGTTTTGGCTCATTCTTTATTAAGGAGTGTTGTAGGATTGTTGGGCTAGAAATGGTCAAAAAGATTGAATAAATAATAAAAAATGGAAAAACCCAACTTGTTGCTCAAAGGAGTGGCAATGTAGTTGATTTGTCAAAAGAGAGCCCCAGGATTGATGCCTGTTTGTTCTCAGCTGCCTCTAACAAAGAGACAGAACTATGGCACATGAGATTAGGGCACACAAATCTCAAGACAATCACTGCTTTGTCAAAACAGCGACTTGTAAGAGGTCTTCCTCAAAAAGTGTTCACATGTCCTGAGCATTGTGTTTCTTGCTTAAAAGGACAACAACATAAAAGCTCATTTAATTCCATTGAAGAGTCCAAAACAACCAAGTGCTTGCAAATGCTACACATGGATCTGTTTGACCCATTAAAAGTCATGAGTCTCAAAAAGAAAAGATATTGTTTGGTTTTTGTAGATGACTTTTCTAGGTTTACATGGATTTATTTCTTACATTCTAAAGATGAGACTGCAGGCATTCTGCAAGACTTTGTCAAACAGGTTGAAAAGCAGTTTGACTTGCCAGCAAAAGTCTTTAGGAGTGACAATGGCACAAAATTCAGAAATAGGGAGTTGGATGAGTTTTGTGTGTCAAAAGGAATTGGAAGGCAGTACAGCATTCCAAGGACACCAGAACAAAATGGAGTTGTTGAGAGAAAGAACAGAATACTGATAGAGGCTGCCAGAACCATGCTTGCTGATTCAGGTTTGCCATTAACTTTCTGGGCAGAGGCAGTAAACACTGCTTGCTATGTCCAGAACAGAGTTTTGATTAACTCCAGGCATCAAAAGACTGCCTATGAAATTCTGTATAAAATCAAACCACTGATCTCATACTTTAAAATATTTGGCTGCCCATGCTTTATTTTGAACTTAAATGACTCAATTTCAAAATTTGCAGCCAAAATAGATTGTGGTTATCATTTGGGATACTCAACCACTGCTAAGGCCTACAAAGTGTTTAACACAAGGACCAAAATAGTGGAAAAGACTTTGAATGTAAAGTTCAATGAACTTTCTTCAATGAAAATCCCTACAAATCCTACTGAGTTATTTGATCTTGATAAATTCACCTTTGAAAATGTTTCTGTCAAGATTAACAGTGCTGGTCCTTCTCAATCACCTCCAGCAGACAATCGATATGAAGTGATCATCCCACAACAAAAATTCAAATCCATTGCCAGAGCAGCAGATGTTCAAAACAGCTGTCAAAGCTCAACCACTGCTACATCAACAATTGTTGACCAAAGTAGCCCTAAAACCCCTGTTTCCACTTCATCAAACACTGTTGATAAAAATCTTCAAATAGTGGATAAAAATCAACATGTTTCCACACCACTTCCTCCTATTCCTCCACCTCCATTTCAAGACACTGTTGGATCATCAAAATCACCAACAGTTGTTAGCTCAGATGATTCACATCTGCAGCCCTCACCCTTAAATGCCATTGTTCCATACAAAGGAGATCTGATCTTCTTGAAGTCTCATCCACCTGACCAAATAATTGGCAACATCAGTGAAGGGGTGCTCACCAGAAGTCAATCCCAAAACATCTGTCTTTTTGCTGGCTTTCTATCTCTCCATCAACCAGTCAAGTACCAAGAGGCACTAAAAGACAACAGTTGGGTAGAGACCATGTAGGAAGAGCTCCAACAGTTTAAGAGATAACAAGTATGGGAGCTTGTACCACTGCTAGAGGGTGTGAGTCCTATTGGCACAAAGTGGGTCTTCAAAAATAAAACTGATGAAAGGGGCATTGTTGTCAAAAATAAAGCAAGGCTAGTGGTTCAAGGTTTCAGACAGGAAGAGGGAATTGCCTATGATGAAACTTTTGCCCCTGTAGCAAGATTGGAAGCTATTAGACTGTTCTTGGCCTTTCCTGTCAACCACAACATAAAGGTGTTCCAAATGGATATTAAATGTGCTTTCCTCTATGGTAAGATTCAATAAGAGGTATATGTTTGTCAACCTCCTGTTTTGAGGATCCATTTAATCCAAATCATGTCTACAAGCTAAATAAAGCTTTGTTTGGCTTGAAACAAGCACCTAGAGACTGGTATGAAACTCTTTCCACCTTTCTTTTCACTATTGGTTTCACAAGAGGCAAAATTGACAAAACACTGTTTTTTTTTTAAATGGAGAGGGAAAGACTTGATGATTGTCCAGATTTATGTGGATGACATCATTTTTGGAAGCACATGTTCCAAAATGTGTGAAGGGTTCAGAAAACTCATGATAACTGAGTTTGAGATGAGTGCAATGGGTGAACTACAGTGCTTTCTTGGTCTCCAAGTAAAGCAACTGCAAAATGGTACCTTCATTCATCAAGGCAAATATGCCAAAGAACTTTTAAACAAATTTGAGATGAATGATTGCAAACCATGTAGTACACCCATAGCAACCACAAACATAGTCATGTCTGATGAGAAGGATGATTTGGTTGATCAAACTCCTTATAGAAGCATGATTGGGTCTTTATTGTACCTAGGGGTGTGAATTTCTGACACGACCCGAAAACCCGACACGAACCTAACACGAAATTCGCGGGTTTTGGTTTAGTCTAAACGGGTTCGGGTCAGTTTCAGGTTGAACCCGCGAACCCGTTTAGGTTAACGGGTCGGGTTCGGGTTAACCTGGTCGGGTTGACCCGTTTAACACATTTAAACTATATTATATTTTTTTACAATATATTTTATATCATAAATTAAATGGGGTGTGTATTTTATGCCATGATTATAACTTAAAAGGATAAATTAAAATAGATTTTATAATTTAAATATGATATTGTTATATACATTTATGTTTTTTAAGTAAATATTAATTTTAATATATTAATTTCGGAAAAAAATTAAAAAAATTCGGGTTAAACGGGTCGTGTTCGGGTCAACCCACGAAACTTCGGGTCGTGTTCGGGTTCATATGTATGATATGATTTTCGGGTTCGGGTCGGGTTCGAGTTCGTGTAAAATTTTCGGGTTCGGGTCGGGTTGAACCCGCCAACCCGCGAACACGACCCGTTTAACACCCCTAATTGTACCTAACTGCATCTAGGCCAGACATCATGTTTGCAACATATGTTTGTGCAAGATCCCAATCAGCCCCTAGAAAATCAAACCTTATTGCGGTAAAAAGGATATTCAGATACCTCAAAGGTGCTCCCACACTTGGTATCTAGTATCTAGCTGATGGAAATATCAAGCTTTTAGGTTTCTCAGACAGTGACTTTGCTGGATGCAATACAACAAGGAAGTCTACTTTAGGAGGGTGCCAATTCCTAGACAATTGCTTAGTATCTTGGCAAAGCAAAAAGCAAGCAGCTGTTTCAACATCCACTGCTGAGGCAGAGTACATTGTTGCTGCAAGCTGCACAGCCCAACTGCTATGGCTTCAAAATCAGTTACTGGATTTTGGTATCACTGCCTTAAAGACACCTCTCATGTTGGACAGTCAGGCAGTAGAAAATATCATCAAAAATCCAGTTTCACATTCAACCACCAAGCACATTGACATAAGACATCACTTTGTGAGGGATTGCTATGAAAAATGTTTGATTTCTCTACACCATGTTCCAACTAAAGATCAACTAGCAGATGTGCTAACAAAGGCCTTAGACACATCCACCTTTGAAAGCTTGATCTCTAGGATTGGCATGCTGAACATGGAATAACAGGCAAAATCCTGTTTTTCTATGAATAAAAGCATTAAAATGTTTTCAGAAAATAAAAAATTCATCCTTAAAAATAGCTAAAAATGAAAATTTTCATTAATCCTTAAAAGTCTACCATAACCATTGTTTTGGTTTAAACATTTGTTCTGCTGAACGTTATCCACTACTGAAAAACAACCTCTGTTCTCTCATTTTCATTGATAATCACTGCTATCAAACATCAGTGTTTTTATCCACTGATAGGCTATCCACTGATAGTTATAGTCAGCCACTGTTTTCATTTTCACCACTTTAAACCTTTGATATTGATCCATCAGTGTTTTCCTAACAACTGTCATCCATTATTCATCAGAGGTTGTCGCGTGGACAGTACTTAGCTGTCAGATCTTTGTAACAGCTGCCACGTCAGCATACACTTTTTCACCCTATAAAACCCTGATCAAAACCCCAACCAGGGTTTTCACTGTCGAATCGAATTCAAAATCCCTTTCAAAAGAAGTTACCATCAAATTCCCTCAAATTATTCATCTTCTTCTATCGATTTTCGTCCTCAAATCGTGATTCACCATGGCTCTCCCATTCAAAACTCCTCACAATTACCTGTGTATGCTTGAGAAAACAAGTCAAAACACAAATTTTCACTCCATTATTGATGCTCTCTCGTCTTCAAAGTACAAAACTTTGTTGACTTGTAATGCACCCATTTACCTGGATACCCAACGAGAATTCTGGAAAAATGCAAAGCTTGAGGTCAAGGATAAAAAGCCCTTGGCTATTACTTCAACTATAAGGGGAATTCAGGTTGCTGTCGCACCCCAAACCATTTCAGAGGTTTTTGAAATAAATGATCTTACAGGTAAAAGTTCTTTCCCAAAGGAAGAATACCAAACTGATTTGATTGAGAGAGGGTATGAAGAACAAATGAAAAAGGATACTTTGCAAAAAGGCAGTTTTCCACCTGCTATTAGATTTTTATTCCATACCCTCCTCATGTGTGTGTCAAATAAAACAACAGCTTTTAATGAAATACCATTGAAAATCCAATACCTGGGTTATGCTATAATGGTTGATGTTGATTTTAACTACTCCCAGGAGATTTTCAATGACATGGTCAAAAATGTTAATAATATCAAAGACAATAAAAAACCATTCTTATTGTTTCCAAGGTTTTTAAGCTTTTATCTACAAAAGAAATTTTCAAAGGATAATGCACATGTGCTTATCCAAGAAAATCCTTTTCAAACAAACAACATATCTTCTGAAACTTTCACAAGGCTGTCAAAACCTTCCAAAACACAAATAGAGGAACCTGAGCAGAATTTAGTTGAGACAACCTCTGCTCCTCAGGCTCCTGCTGTTGAGCCCACTGCTCCTGGTGATCACAGTAGCAGACCCAATGCTGTGAAACCCACGCCAAAACCTACTAAAGGCCAATCAAGAAAATTACCAACCCCCCCCCCCCCCAAACCCTCCAAAAAGGTAACGCTGGAAGATGAGATCCCAAAGATAATACCTGTGACAACACAAATGTCACCAATAACCACTGCTGCTACTTCCTCACAGTAGGTGGAAGAAAGATCTCGACCTAAGCCTAAAACTCCTCCTGCATCCTCTCAAAAGGATCAGGTTGTATCCATAGGGACACCACATTATGAAGCAATGGATTCACTTGAATCTATCTTCCATAGCCCTGCTCCCTGGGCAAATTCTCTTTCAACCGCCATCCTCACTGCCCAAATTCCACCATCAATTATACCTCTATTGGATGCACTTGATATAGACCAGGCACAAATCAGTTCTTCTCAACCACCTATCAATGAGAATATACCTCAACAAGTGACTGAGTCTGGTTCCTCTATCCTTGCTAACCCACCAATAGTTGAGGAGGCTACACTGCAGGATTTACAAGTAATTCCTGTCAGTAGTTCACGTGGAGCAGCAACTACAGGTGTTGAATCCACTGATTTGCACCTGGCCAGTTGTTTCATCACTCAGACTCCCTTGAACACAATTTCCTCTTTGGAAACCAAGGTGACCACTAGTGTGTTTTCAATACCCACTGGTGTGTTTACTAAGGTAACCTCTGCTGAGGTGAGAAGTCCCCAGTAACAAGAACAAGGGGCATCGGTGGATGACTTTTGGGAAACTTTCCCTAAGTCAACTACTGATACAACCACTGCTAGTGGGAAATCAGATGATCCAATTAAGTTGGGTGATGGTTTAAAATATAAAGAATTGACAGAGAGGGTTGATAAAATTGAAACCTCTGTTGCAGATATCAAAAATATGCTGCAACAGTTGTTACAATCTCAAAAGGCTACACCCACTGCTGCAACATCTGCTCTATCTCCAACTGAGCTATGGAACTTATTTCAACCTATGCTTCATCAACAAAGGCAATATGCTGATCAACAGCATGAAACTAAGCTCCAAATATTTTGAAACATGATGGAAGCTCGGTACAAGGATACACAAGCTGATATCAAGGCAATCAAGGCCCATTTTCTTTAAACCACTGGTACTTCTCCTCCTATAGTTGTTTTTGTTGAAAATCCCAATGATGCCAAAAAGGGGGAGAAAGGGAATAAGGGAAAAGAATGTCTATATCTGCCACCAGATCCAATGTCCAAACTTGTGGTAGAAATTCCAAAGCCAGGTGGATCAAAGAAGGTTGATGTGACTCAAAATGCATTTGCTGATCTAAAAACAAACATGAAAGAGTCTATGGAAATAAAAGGGTCAAAAAGATTTGAACAGGAGAAGAAAGTTATGATGGAAAAGGAAGAGCAAGGTACTTCTACAACCAAAAGAAGAAAGCCTATCAGAAAGGTTAGCCAACCCAAAACCACACCTTCCAAAACCACCAAACATACTCCTCAAATCCCCAAAAGTTCCTCACATCAAACCTCCAAACCAACAGATGTTAAGACACCTGTTGTATCAACAGTTGTTGATACTTCAGTGGTTTCAACAAATGTTATCCCAACCACTGCCATCACCACTTCATCAACCAACACTCAATCCACTGCTATACCTAAAACAACATCACCATCACAAAAACTACCTGCCAAAAAGCAGAAGACAACAGTTGACACATCAACTGTTGTAGTGACAACAGTGGTTGAAACATCAGTTGTTTCAACAGCTGTTAGTCAGTCACCCATCACTTCAAACACCACCACTCAACCCACAAACAAACCACCAACCTCTGCAAAGCACAAAAGCAGAAGGGTAACAAACATTGTACTGGAAGATGACACTTCCCCACCTCCAACATCTTCACAACCACTGACCCTAGCTACTATTCCAATCCCTATTCAAATCTCTTCAGTTCAAGCCCTCAATCCAAACACTGCCATTGTCCCTTTGGGAGTACAATATCCATTAGATCTTCCAGCAGTCAGGGAGGAGATCAAATCCTTCTACTCTGAAGATGTTCCTGCAAATAGGAAGCTCCCATATCTTCAAGGATATCCTTTGCCAAGAAACATAGAAGAGTATCTGAAATTAAAGGCCAAACAAGCAGAGGATATATCTCAAAGAGACACAAAGGGAAAGTCTGACAAAGACATTCAAAGGAATTTACAATACCTGCTCACCAAAGTCAGAACCTTAGAGCAGTTCTCAAAAGATCTTTGTCAGAAATTATCAGAAAAAGATGATGAAAGTATGAGACAAGACTACATTGAATACATCATGGCATACAAGAAATACAGAGCAGAAAAGCATCACTACAAGGAATGGACCATTAGTGAACTAAAGGAGGAGATAGCCAGAATTCAAAAGATGATTGAAGACAAAGTAAAGCAAACTCCTCCAGTCTAGGCCAATTACAAAAAGAATGTACCAGAAAGGGCTTTGAAGCTGAAAAGAATGAAAGAAGAGCTTATAGCTGTTGATTATGGGTCAAGGAATCAGGTTACAAGGTAGTCAGAGGTAAAAGTATACCTACAAAAGGTTGGAAGAGTTAAGGAAGAAAGATCCCACTGCTTCCAAAAAACCTGATTATCCAGAAGCAGTGGTTCCAGTCAAACAGAAATTGCCAATTAGAAGATCTACTGCTCCACCTGCTGCCATCCTTTATCAAAGAAGGAAACAAAAGCAGATGGATGAAGAAACAAAAGAAGACAAGGCTCAAGAAGAATACATCATGAAGATGGTTCTTCAGACATTGATGGCAGAAAAACAAGACTTAGCACAATCTCAAGACCCTGCCAAAGTTGTCATCACCAGGCCTCC
>JARYGA010050410.1:0-21742 GCA_030545235.1 Helianthus tuberosus | reverse complement strand
AACTATGTAGATAACGTAAGTAGGGTATCGTATCCACGGGGAGTTCGTGGTCAGTGTATATATTTTAGCTGAAAACTAAATTATCGAACTGGGGGTTTATTTGTTTGATTTAAAAGAAAACACAATTTGTCACGAAAAGTGTTAACAGAATATAAAACTACTTAAAGAAGTTGTAATCAAAATAAGAATAAGTAACCTCCACCCGGAATCCCGATTACCCGTTCAACACAAATATCCGTTTACTGATTCAAAACACCACATAGACATGGCCTTGGAATTAATGACTTTGATTAACTGTTAAGGATAGTTTTTAAGACTTACCATTCAACCTAACAACCCATATAATTGTATCAATTACCCACCAATCTATTAACCCGCTAACAACGCAAGGAAGTTGCCAATACGCTTAATAAACGACAAATAATTCAAACACAATCAATGTTTACCAAGAAATCAACACAAGTAGTCAAGATATACTAGTTTACAAGAATCAGAAATAAGATAATTATATTAAACCGTGCAACCGTGCAACCGTTCATCCGGGAGGAAGTCACCGAGTGGTTTAGCCACGCGTAGAAGTCATCACAGCTTCAGTTGTCGGAGCTTGAGTGAACATGAAGGGATTTGAATGAATGATACGGGCTTATGATGTATGAGAGATGATCCTGATACTGAGGAATTCCATGCCTTAAATAGCTGCTGGTTCACGGTGCTAATTCTTCATTTGCGGCTGTGCAGAAGTCATATTACGGCTGCACCAAAGTCTCTTGCGGCTGCACAAAAGTCTCCTTCTGGTTCTTCTTTTGCGGATCTCCAAAGTCTCTTGCGGCTGTATGCGGAAGAACAACTCAAAAGAATGGAGAAAACTGAGAAAGTCGCCTGAAATCGCTTCTGGGTTCATATCTTGCGGCTACCGGTTTCTTCTTTTGCGGCTTCATATTCATACAACTCCACCTACCATTGCCGTTAAAATAGAATTATGCCTGCTGCTCCAAGAAAAGTCACCTCCATTAATTGCTTTTTGTCTCTTTGCTGTCGTCAATTGCTCTTAATTTCCCTTTTGCCTCTTGTGCTTTAATTGCTTTTCGAAAACAATTATTATCCCTTAAAGAAATTAATGCCCCACTCATTTTCCTTTTGTCTTGATGCACAACAATTCCAACGTGCAATTGCACCATTGTTTCTAGTGGTGAATTAATTAAGTTTCAACAAATATGCACCTTTTACCCCTTGGCTTTCATGAGTTATTTTTTTAGCAACTTTTCTTTATTTGCAATTCAGCCCTCCATCTTTCAGCTTTATTTAATATTTCCCGATTCTTTGACATTAATCGTTTAAGCTCGTTTTTTTATTCTTTTTCGCACCGGGACCTTCCATAAAATCGTCCAACATATGCTTGCAATGTCCATCACGTTATGTTCCAAACGTCACCGAATTAAGTGATTTACCTGTAAAACCACGAACACTCGTAGTTAATATATTCAAGGCCTATTATCACTTAAAATATAAGAAAGCACATATTATATCCACATTAATGCACAAGATTCACACTCTACATCAACGTACCATTTGAGTAATTGAATAACTAGATTACACTATACACATCAAAAGTTTACAAATTTAATAGATTCCGCCAGTGACAAGGCTCTAGTTTCTCGTTCAACCAAGAATCAAGTTTAGAGTCAAGCACCAAATAGATTTGGACATTCCAAACATAGATTTAGGCATTCCATCATAGATTTAGACATTCCAACATAGATTTAGGCATTCCAGATATAGAATTAGGCATTCCAAGCATATAGATATAGACATTCCCAAGATATAGACATTCCACACGTAGATTTAGGCATTTCAAGTATATAACATAGACTTTCACATAGATTTGGGGTTTAAAATGACAAATAGACAAACTTCAGGGACTAATCTTGACAAAGTCCTAAAGTTTAGGGACGCTGGGCATTACATCGAAGACGATGAGAGAGGGATTGGTTGGTGGCCACATTGGTGTAACAAGATGACAGTGAGGGATTTCGGCAGAGCCAAACTTCCGGCAACCTAGACTAGGGTTCCGATCAACTTCCAGTGAGTCCTACTCCTTATGTATATTTCGTTTTAGGTTAGATTGGCCAACAAGTATTGATCTGGTGAAGGTTGTTAATCTAGTGAGTAGTTAGGGATTTTGGCAAGGAGATTAGGGTTCCGGCGAAACCCTTTAACTGCATGTTATTTGGATTTGGATTTTGACACTTATGAATTGATATTTTTTAATGTTTTGAAATACAGAATTTGGGGATGTGAGTAGGTCTGGATCGAGATTGGGGAGAGAAAAAGAAACGGGAAACCCTAATACATTGCTGATTGTTTCTCTCCATGATAGCTCTGCGTCATTGCTGATGGTTCTTGCTTTTCTGTCTATGCCACCTCACCCCTGGTATTCTTCATCCAGGTCTTTAGATTTAAAGATTCATTGTCATTCGAAGTGGTATTCTTCATCCATGTCTTTACTATATGGGGCCTTTAATTCATTTGTCTGCAATTGGGGAAATTTCAACTCTTTCATTTTGATTTCATCATTTCTTGTTGGAGAACTATGAATTTCGTGATTTCATTGCTCAATTCAAATTGCTACTTTTAGTATTCAATTTTTTAACTTTTTTTTTGTATTAACGAAAAGTAGCAATTTTTATAAAAAAAAATATTACTTTTTTTTGTGTTTTTTAGATTTTTTTAGGTATTTTTGGTTGTGTTCACACTGGTTCTCGCGGTTCTCACAATAAATGGTGGTTCCTAACAGATCCTTATAGATATATATACCATCACATCTTAAAATTTAAAATTTGATTTATTTTGTATAACTCATAAGATTTTTGATGTATAAATTTTAATGTTTAGGCTAATTTTAACATGATATAAAAATTGGTTATAGACTTAGAAATTTTATTGTTATCCTTATTAGATTTGTCACAAAAGATAGTTAGGTAAAATATTGAATTTTAAGATTAGAAATTGTATAAGTATACAGTAAATTACAAATAACATATTATGTTTCATATTACTTAGGTTATTTTCCTTATGTGATATTTAGTATTCTATATATATATATATATAGGGTATGGATAGTGTACATTAATTTAAAAGTGTGAGAAGTGTATTATAACACTATATATAACACTATATAACAATATATAACTCTATACATATAACATTATATAACACTATATAACACTATGTAACACCATATAAACACCGTATAACACTATGTAACACCATATAACACTATGTAACACCATATAACACTATATAACAATATATAACACTATACATCTATCATAGACATGTTATCAGACAAAATATAGTGTTATATTTGTTATATAGTGTTACATAATGTTATATGTTGTCATATGGTGTTACATAGTGTTATACAGTGTTTATATGGTGTTATATAGTGTTATATATAGTGTTATAATACACTTCTCACACTTCTGAATTAATGTACAAGATCCTCTACCTATATATATATATATATATGGGTGACTTTTCATATTTTGAGGAATTCCCAAGTCCTGCGGTGTTTTAACAAGACTAAGTAGGAACGCAAACCGTGAGTAGATTGATACTTTTTTCCCATTTTGCCATTAGTTTTTTTTGGGTGTATCTCGTGTTTGATTTTAAATTTATTAAAGTCATTAATACAAAACCTTCAACAAGTGATTGATTTTAAATTTATTAAAGTCATTAATACAAAACCAAATAAAAAGTGCAAAAGATTAGAAATAAAAAGTATTAAACTAGACACTTTGTCTTCACCAAGTGATGTAAGAGACTTAGGCAAACATGGCCTTGATTGTCAACAACTCTTACGATCAATCTTGGATCCCGAGACGACTCACACACTCTACGATGGACAATGGATGATGGTGGTGGATGATGGTGTTGTGATGGTGGTGGGTGGTGGATGAAGTGTGAGAGAGGTGGTGTGCCAAGGGATGAGTTGAAATGAAACCAAGCACTCCTATTTATAGGCTGAACAGAAGGCTGGGCACGGCCCCGTGTCCGCTGGACACGCCCCCGTGCCTGTCTGACATTCTCTCTCTTCATTAATTGTAATTCGCAATTACAATTAATGCGCCTGCTGTACTTTCGCCACGCCCCCGTGTTCACTGGGCACGGCCCCGTGGTGGGCAATAGAAGCTTCTATAGGTTTGTCTTTTCTGCTGCTTCTTGGGCACGGCCCCGTGCTGGCTGAGCACGGGGCGTGTTCAGTCTTCTGCCTTCTCTATTTTGCTTGGGAAGATGCCGTTGAGGGGTCGGGCAGTCCACTTATGTTCCTTTTCTTGTATTTATGTTGGACTTAGCTGTCTTTTTGCTTCTTTTGTGTTTTTGAGCTCATTTAATCCTGAAAATACAAAAGGAAGACAAAAACACTCTTTTTCCAATATTAGTACTTAAAAAGGGTTAGTTTTATGCCTCATTTGATGTAATTTATATGTTGCATTTTACACACATCAAATACCCCCACACTTGAACTTTTGCTTGTCCTCAAGCAAAACTCTTTAATATGTGGCTTACACTCCCAAATGGAATGGGTAGAAGAGAAGGTTTTGGCTTGTCGTAGAGTGTTGGGAATCCAAGATCTTTTTGGGTTTTATTTTTATCTATTTACAATCCTATTCGTAATGATTTATTTAGAACGTTTCATAGGAGAAATTACTTATTTGGGCATAACATGCCTTTTTAAAATTCCATTTATATACAAGTTCACATACCTCACGGGAGAAATCACTCACACTCGGCCGAAGGTGTATTTTTAGTGAATCACTCGAGAGCGGCATGGAACTTATTCCTACCATAAGCTTGCCAAGCAATCAATCATCCTCCTTTTTAACTTTTATACCTTTGTAAATATCAAGAGGACTTTGTGGGTTAAGGGTTAGGCTTGGGTTAAAGGTAGGTGGTTGGGATAGTGGTTAGTAGAAAAAGGGCGAAAAGCGTAACAAGTGTCGGTTTTCGTAGGACTTTCTTATTTTTTTTTTTTTTTTGTAACTTTTATTTTGATGAAGCTTTTATTCAAACAAAGTTATTTTTGATTGTTTGTTTATCTTTCGCTTCATCATCAACACAATTTTTTTTTTTGAATGATCATACGGAAAAACCGAACTTGTTACTAAAACAAAGGGTTAAAAATAAAAAAAGTTTTGGTGGGTAAAAGGGTTTTTGGTTTGAGTGATGAAATGAAAAGGTTTAGGCTCAAAGGGGCTAACTAGGGGGATTTTTGGGTAGGTTGTAAAAGAAAAAGAAAAATAATGGTGTAGAAATAAAAAGGGTTAGTCCTAATGCCTCCATCATTTACTTACTCAGGTTTAAGTTGATAAGGACCGGGAATGTATCGTCATGGCAAGTTCTAGAGTCATAAGAACCAAGCGGCTATTCACACAAGAAACGAAAAATGAGCATTTAGTTTAATGATATGTAATTGTATGCTCAATAAAGGCTCAAAACTCACTTTTGTGGGAATGGGTTTTTATGTGATCAAGTATATATAATCAAATTTTAACTAAGTTTGCCATGCCTTTTCATAATTTTCTTATGTTGGTTCTTTTTATCACTACGCTATTGGTTGTAAATTCGTAAAAATATAACCTTTTTGAGAACTTGAATTTCCCGAGTTAAACCTAGACAAGTAAAAAAAATGAAAATTTTTTTTGAAAAAATTTGGGGTGATTAGCGGTTCCAATAGAGTTTTGTGTAAGGCTTGTTATTAGGACTTGCAAAATTTCAAGGTTTTAGCATCCCCCCACACTTAAATTACACATTATCCTCAATGTGTCCCAAAAATAAATTTTTAGGTTGATTAGATGCGTAAAATGGTGTTAAAAGCAAAGATTTATGTTACTGGTAGTCTGGACACAGCCCCGTGGGGACCGGACACGGCCCCGTGTTCAGGTGCCAGTAACAGAAATTAAAGAAAAGAAACAGAAGTCTGGACACGGGGGCGTGTCTGGTGAACACGGCCCGTGTCCAGTTACCTGAACTGGGCGTTTTTCTGCAGGGGGTTCAGCACGGGGCCGTGTTGGTTGGACACGACCCGTGTGGAACCTTCTATAATGGAGAAAGTTGTCGAGTTGCCTTGTTCTTGTGCCTGAGGTCATTTTTCTCGTTCCCCTTTTCATCCCTTATCACCATGAGTGTGTTTTATTCATGAAAATTAAAATTAACTAGAAAACATAAAAATTAAACTAAATTAAACTAAGGATAGTTCCGCGGAATGCCTCCGTGGTGCGCCACGTTTATAAGGGTCTTTGGCTAGACCCAAAGCCTGGTCATATGTTACCCAAGTGGGATGTATTGCATCCCATGTTACACCGTCGGAGAGCGTCATCCAAGCTTGAGTCTATGACCTTCATGTAGTTGACCGGATCTTCTTCCTCTACTTTCTTTCCACATTCAAATTTTACTTCCTCATCTCCAAACTTCAATGTTAGAGTTCCGTCATTCATATCCACCACTGCTTGGGCGGTGGCTAGAAATGGCCTCCCGAGGATGAGAGGGACATCAGTGTCTTCTTCCATGTCTAGGATAACAAAGTCGGTTGGAAAGACGAAATTGTCAACCTTGACTAGCAGATTTTAAGCGACACCTTGTGGAAATTTGACGGACCTGTCGGCGAGTTGTATGCTCATCTTTGTAGGGCTTGTCGTTCCTAGGCCGAGTCGTCTGAACATTGACGTGGGCATGAGGTTGATGCTAGCCCCAAGATCGGCTAAAGCATTACGGACGGGGGACTTCCCAATCGAGCAAGGGATTGTGAAGCTCCCGGGGTCGATTTTCTTTTGTGGAAGCTTGTTGAGTACTAAAGCTGAGCATTCTTCGCCTAAGTTAACTAATTGCAATGATTCAATTTTCCTTTTGTGAGTGAGGAAATCCCTCATGAATTTTGCATATTTAGGCATTTGGGTTAGGACCTCAATAAAAGGAATATTAACATGCAATTGTTTTAGTAAACTTTCAAACTTTGCGAATTGCTCATCGGTCTTTCGACGATTTAACCTACCGGGGTACGGAATCGGATGAGTCTTAGTGGGCTCTTGATTTGTTGAAGGAGCCTTTTCTGGTTGAGGCGTGGGTGAAGTAGCGTTTTGGCGTTGACTTCCTTCAATTGGTCGTAAGGGCTCATCCTCGGGACCCACGGTTCGGTTTCTCAACGTGATGAGGTGTACTTGCGCCTTTGGCTTGGTTTCGGTATTACTTGGTAACGCGCCTTGTGGTCTCTCGGAGAAATTTTGAGCTAGTTGATTTAATTGTTTTTCAACGTTTTGAATGCTAGCTTGTTGATTTCTAAAATTCGATTCCAATTGTTGAAATCGATCCGAGTTTTTCTTTTCGGTGTCGGAGATGAGGCGAGATAGGGTATCTTCAAGCCTTTCTCTTCCACCTTGTTGTTGAGAGAAATTTTGTGGTTGTTGAAAATTAGTTCATTGGTTTTGTTGGTTACTACTATTGCCGGGATCTCTCCAACCAAGATTTGGGTGGTTACGCCATCCTTGGTT
Organism: Helianthus tuberosus; assembly: GCA_030545235.1. Lineage (NCBI taxonomy): Eukaryota > Viridiplantae > Streptophyta > Magnoliopsida > Asterales > Asteraceae > Helianthus > Helianthus tuberosus. The sequence continues at coordinate 14,195 of JARYGA010050410.1, read as the reverse complement.
GTAGGTACCCGTTGGAGGACCTGACGGTCTAGGTCTATTATCAATGTAGTTTACCGTTTCCGCTTGTTCATCTAATTCTTTTATACAACTCCAATTTTCATGTGACCCACCACACCCTTCACAAGCCATAACCGAGGCCGTTTTTGTCATTTCTAGCCTTTTGATTTTCGAAGAGAGGGCCTCGATTTGGGCTTGTAAAGAGGTGCTTTCATCAACCTTATGGGCGCCCGGGGCAATAGATTTATTACCTCGGGGAGTGTGCCATTGAAAATTGGTTTGAGCAATTTCCTCAATTTGATTATATATTTCATTTGGGCGACGATTACCTAAAAGTCCCCCGGAGCTCGAATCAAGTGTTTGTCTTGTGAGTGGCAACAACCCATTGTAGAAAGTGGATACTTGTTGCCATACCGCTAGACCGTGATGAGGACACTTTCTTAGAGGCTCCTTGAACCTTTCCCAAGTTTCATATAAGGATTCCCCATCCTCTTGTGAGTATGTATTAATTTCAGTCATTAATTTAGCCGTTTTAGCAGGAGGGAAATACTTATATAGAAACTTTTGGGCTAGTTCATCCCAGGTGTTTACCGAGCCAACTGGGAGGGTGTTGAGCCAAGCCTTAGCTCGGTCTTTTAGTGAAAATGGAAACATCCTAAGGCGAATGGCGTCGTTTGATGCTCCATTGATCCGAAAAGTATCACATATTTCCAAGAAATTAGTAATATGTAGATGGGGATCCTCGTCCGCAAGCCCATGAAAGGTTGCGGAGTTTTGGAGCATTTGTATCAAATGCGGCCGAAGTTCGAAGTTGTTGGCTTCGACATTCGGTGCATTGATAGCGGCGCCGAGATTGCCTACAGTGGGCCGTAGGTAATCCATGAGGGTACGTTGGTCCGCCATTGGAAGTGGGTCCCCCGAAACTTTCTCTTGATTTTTAGCCTTAAGTATTTTTCTGAGAAAGCGTTCGGGTTCTTCTAAAGGTTCTTTTATGTCTCTACTAGAACTGGAGCTCATGCACTACGTAGGGGGTTCAAATGTGGCGCCTGGGTTCCAAGTCCTGCAATAAAAACAGAAAAGAACGTTGGTCAGATTGTTCACCACGGCCCCGTGCTCGGTGAACAAGGCCCGTGGTCAGAAGTACAGTAATTGTTTTCTGTATCCCATTTACTGGGAGTTGGACACGACCCCGTGTTGCACCGACACGGCCCCGTGCTCAGCTCTCTGTAACTCAGAAAATAAAAACTGCCAGTGATGATGCTGGGCACGGCCCGTGTCTGACCAGGCACGACCCGTGCTGAGCTCTGCAGAAGCTGAAAAACTAAGAAAATCCTAAAAAATAAAAAGAAAAATAAAAAAATGATTAGGCCGTTGATTCCTAACTTTCTTAAAATCCTTGTGTCCCCGGCAGCGGCGCCAAAAACTTGATGCGTGTGAAGTGTTATATATATTAGGTGTATATTTTAAGCCCCTTTAACACTTATTTTAGCCAAGTTTTAAATTTATAAAACACGATATTTTACTAACACTAAACACACATATGGGCAAGTGCACCCATCGTGAGCGTAGTATAGCGTTGGTAAGATACCGAGGTCGTCCAAGGACACAAGAGCTTTTAGTACCGGTTTATCCTCAACGTCTAATCAAAGTAAAAAGTTTAGAAAAATGTTTTAAACTAAGAAAAATAAAAACTAACTAAAATGCTGAAAATAAAAATAAAAGAAAAAACAGATAGACAAGATGAATCACTTGGTTCCGACTCGTATCTAGTATAACCTTTGATTATTTCCGCACTTTTGCACATAATTAAGAGATTATCTTAGTTATTGTAGTAGGCCCATCTTTTGAAGGTGACGTTACCCTCACCCCAGTAGTTTGAGTCAGCAAGGATACAATCCTAAAAGGGTGGATTATTGGAAGATAATTAATTAAGTTATTAATGCAATATTATGGTAGGCCCCGCTTTTGGCGGTGACGTTACCCTCGACTAAGTAGTCTGAGTCAGCAAGGATACAGTCCTAAATAGCCGGGTTATAGTATTAATAGTAGTTAACTTATGAGGTGATCAAAGAGTTTGGACCCCCGCCATCCAATACCGTGAAGCATTGAAGGAGGTCCTACTAAATTTGACCCAGGTCCATTGCAGGACCTCTAAACGCTGAACAATTGCAAGACCTTTACCAAACCGTTCCCTTAACCCCCGACCAGGTAGCCAACATACCTCCATATAGACCGTGGAGATATGAATGGTGAAAATCCTTTATTTTATATAGACAGTAAAATAATGCCAAGACACCACGGACAAACGATAAGGAAAGATCACCTTCAACATAAGTAACTAGTTATTAAAGTCATTAATACAAAACCAAATAAAAAGTGCAAAAGATTAGAAATAAAAAGTATTAAACTAGACACTTTGTCTTCACCAAGTGATGTAAGAGACTTAGGCAAACATGGACTTGATTGTCAAGAACTCTTACGATCAATCTTGGATCCCGAGACGACTCACACACTCTACGATGGACAATGGATGATGGTGGTGGATGATGGTGTTGTGATGGTGGTGGGTGGTGGATGAAGTGTGAGAGAGGTGGTGTGCCAAGGGATGAGTTGAAATGAAACCAAGCACTCCTATTTATAGGCTGAACAGAAGGCTGGGCACGGCCCCGTGTCCGCTGGACACGCCCCCGTGCCTGTCTGACATTCTCTCTCTTCATTAATTGTAATTCGAAATTACAATTAATGCGCCTGCTATACTTTCGCCACGCCCCCGTGTTCACTGGGCACGGCCCCGTGGTGGGCAATAGAAGCTTCTATAGGTTTGTCTTTTCTGCTGCTTCTTGGGCACGGCCCCGTGCTGGCTGAGCACGGGGCGTGTTCAGTCTTCTGCCTTCTCTATTTTGCTTGGGAAGATGCCGTTGAGGGGTCGGGCAGTCCACTTATGTTCCTTTTCTTGTATTTATGTTGGACTTAGCTGTCTTTTTGCTTCTTTTGTGTTTTTGAGCTCATTTAATCCTGAAAATAAAAAGGAAGACAAAAACACTCTTTTTCCAATATTAGTACTTAAAAAGGGTTAGTTTTATGCCTCATTTGATGTAATTTATATGTTGCATTTTACACACATCATAGGACATAGTTTTGCATTTGGTAATGCATGTTATTAAATGATGTTTTCTAAAAATTATATTACAAAAACGTTTTTAAATATAAACCGAATCTATTCACCAATATTTTTTCTTGACCCAAAACTCTTTTACGTGTGATACAGGTACACAAAGGGTGAGTTGATACTGAGTTGAAGACACACAGGGCTGCCTTAGTAATAAACTGGGTATGTTATTTTTTTTTTATGAATTTGGACTATTGTATGGATATTTGAATTCTATGTTAAATGTGACAATTTTAAATATGATGCTTTAAATATTATCACTTATTAATAGTTGTTATAAGCTTTGGACAATCAATCATGCCCCGTATCATTTCGTTACGGATAGAGGTATGACTTTACAAACTTACCTTACTTTAAAATAAGAGTTAACTGCCATTTTCGTCCCTGTGATTTGGTCACTTTGGCCATTTCAGTCCATTTTTAAAAAATGCGCCATTTTCCTCCCCGACGTTCTGGAAAGGTGCCATTTCAGTCCAAAAATCAAAACTAGTTAAGTCGGTTTGTAAATAAGGACTGATTGTGTAAATTTGTTAATAAAAGGACCATTTAAGTAAAATGTATAAATATTTATATAATTATAAAATCTATATTATACAAAATATACACACATTCAGTAACCTGTAACCACACCATCACCGCCACTCTCTCTCTTTCTACTCTCTATCTCTCTCTCTAAACCACCACCACCACCATCACCTTCACCTCCACCGCCGTCACCACACCAGACCCCACCCACATCCCCTTCCAACACCACCACCATCCACCAAAACCAAACCTGTTCTATCTCTACACTCTCCACCACCTGCATCACCAGTTCCCACCACCGCCACCACAGCCACTGCCACCACCACCACTCCGATCTGCCACCAACATCTCATACCACCATCTCCACCTCGTTCACCACTAACACACCACCACCACACCTGCCGCCTCCCTTTCTCTCCCTACTCTATATAAAAACACCACCACTACTAGCCCTGGCCGCCATCAACATCTCAGGCCACCGTCACCGCCTCGTTCACCACCGTCACTATCCAATCCATAACCACCGTCCCACCACATTACCCTTTGTCTCTCTACTCTCTCTCTCTCTAACTCCAGTAACAACAACATCTCAGACAACCATCACCAATTCACTACCCTCATTCACCACAGTCAACATCCCATCCATAACCACCATCGCCATCACCAAAACAGCCAAACAAACCTAACACCTAAAACATTTCATCAAACACCTTACCTGCATACTCACCACCGCCGCCGGAACCGGAGCTCTGGTGGTCACCGCCGCCGCCGCCGGAACCACCACCATCAACGTCATCATCATCATCATCGCGATCTTCATCATCATCATCAGACCTTCATCATCAGACCATCATCATCAGACCTTCATCATCAGACCTTCATCATCGACCTTCATCATCATCATCGCGATCTTCATCATCATCATCAGACCTTCATCACCACTGCCGCCGCCTGCAACTCACCGGAAAAACGGCACCCCCACCGTCGCCGGTTCTCTCTCCCGCCTCCTTCTCTCTCTCTTTCTCGTCGTTATCTCTCTCTCTCTCTCTCCGACTTTCTCCTTCTCTCGTCAGATCTGTGAGATGTGGAGGGGTGTGTGGTTAGTTTGGTTCGTGTGGGTGTGGGGTGTCGGAAAGATGGTCGGATTTACTCTGGTCACTGGAGTAGAGAGGTAGATGTAACACCTCGAAAATTCACGTCTTATAATGTGTTGACACGTGTCATAAGTTTGAACGTGTGTAAGAATGTTCTTGAAGGACTAAAGTTGACAAACCTGGAAAGTATGTGAATATACGGGTTCTAAATGTCAAACAGTGAATAAATATACATTACATTAACCCTACATGATGCTCATACTTTCAAACGAATAAATCATGGATCATACGAAGCTAAATATGAAAGAAAGTGAGAGATTACAAACTACAGGGGTTAAATGTGTCAACATGTTTAAGTTATACCTCTGAGTGACCTTTTGACAAACCCGAAGCTTTGTAACGGTTAATTATGCTCACTAGAATGTGTGATAAAAATTTCACCAAGTTTCGTTATCGTATGAGAAAGTTATGATAAAATTCGTGTGCGAGGGGTTAGAAGCGTCAACATGGAAATTTAAGACTTTTCGGGTAAACACAAAGTGGCCAAGGACTTCACAAAGTGGGTTTAAGTCTTAAAGCCCCTATATGTCAATTTTAAGGGCTTAGAATGCAAGAATTCAAGTGAAAACGATGTTTAGGAGGACCGGGGACTAAAAGTGCAATTAATAAAAAAATTGGGAAACCTGAACACAAGGCTTGCACACCGCAAGCCATACCCTTACGGTGCGCAAGGGTTGCCCAGTTGCAGAAACAACAGCCAGCTGCCTGTTCAGCCCCTTAACCGACTCCAAATGACTTGTTTCAATACCATGGGCTTCCTATACTGGTTTTTAGTCACTAGAGGGCACTTGTAAGCATCCATGAACATTTATAGACTTACATGTCAACAATCAAATGAGTTTTGATCACTATATAAAGTCCCACAAAGTTGAAATTTTGTGTTCATTCATTCCTTCCATCATCTGAGCATTCCTGGAGCACAAGGACCATCCTCAAGCATTCCAAATCGTTCATAGGACTTGTGTAAGTATCATCAACCTTCCTTGTTTAAGTTTTGCTTAGTTTATAGCCTTAAAGTCAAACCGTCCTAATTAACAGTTGACTTATTAATTAATCGCTAATGGTCCAGCGATTAGGCAAACTTAAGGTAGTTATAAGTTGGTAATTATGTGGGCTTTAAACCCTTAAAAGGGCACTCACTGATTCCCATCCTAACTAGGTCATTTGTCGAGTCAAAGATGCTTAGAAAAAGTCAACAGAAATGTAATCTTCGATTTAACGCATAATTAACAATGTAAAAGGCGTGTAACCTATTTTATCATTCATATAACTTGGTAATAAGTATAAGAACTTGTCTAAGCTTGTTTGATTCGACAACTTTCTGTTTAGAACCGATTCGGAACCGAAAGTCGTAAAACTTTGACTTTTGCTTTGACTTCAGTTCTGACCCGTTTTAGATAGGTTTAGACATGCCTTAAATTTCCATTAGGACCTAGTTACATGATTGTATAACCCTCTGCGTTTATACCACTTAAATCCTTAATTATCCGACGTTTCCGTTAAGTGCTTAAATATTGACCATAATGCCCTTATGACCATAAAACGAGAATTTTGGAAATATGAAAGTACAATAATCTTTGTTACTGATTATTAAACATGTCCCTAAATTTTCACATCAGTTGGAGGTCTAGATTAGGAGTTATGCTTAATGACGTAATTAGAACGCTTCTTAGTAATTAAACGGCGTCATTAACGTAAAGCCTATCTAAACCCAATTTTTGACACCAAACCTTTTATCCACTGATGTAATATAATATTTTGGGATTTTTGAAGATTTTTAATTATTTTTAAACTGATCATAAGCTAGGATTAGTGCCTTGATTCGGTAAATACCGAATATACCCTTTTCGGCCATAAAATGAGTTTTACAAGTCCTTTTGCTACTGATGTGTTCAAAATGCAACATATAAAATTCATCAACTGTGGCATAAAACTAACCCTTTTATTAGTACTAATGTTGGAAAAGTGTGCTTTTGTCTTCCTTTTGTATTTTCAGGATTAAATGAGCTCAAATTAACAAAAGAAGCAAAAAGTCATCAAAATCTAACATAAATACAAGAAAAGGAACAAACGTGGCATGCCCGACCCCCATCGACAACAACTCCCATAGCAAAAACAAGAAGAAAGCTAAGCATGGGGCTGTGCCCAGCTGAGCATGGGGCTGTGCCCAGCCCGACACGGGGCGTGGCCAGCTCGACACGGGGCGTGCCCAGCTCAGCACGGGGCCGTGTCCAGAATGGTCAGCCCTGGCACAAAAGACAAACCTTTAGAAGCTTCTATTGCCCACCACGGGGCCGTGTCCAGTGAACACGGGGGCGTGGCGAAAGTACAGCAGGCGCATTAATTGTAATTGCGAATTACAATTAATGAAGAGAGAGATTGTCAGACGGGCACGGGGGCGTGTCCAGCGGATACGGGGCCGTGCCCAGCCTTCTGTTCAGCCTATAAATAGGAGTGCTTGGTTTCATTTCAACTCATCCCTTGGCACACCACCTCTCTCACACTTCATCCACCACCCACCACCATCACAACACCATCATCCACCACCATCATCCATTGTCCATCGTAGAGTGTGTGAGTCGTCTCGGGATCCAAGATTGATCGTAAGAGTTCTTGACAATCAAGTCCATGTTTGCCTAAGTCTCTTACATCACTTGGTGAAGACAAAGTGTCTAGTTTAATACTTTTTATTTCTAATCTTTTGCACTTTTTATTTGGTTTTGTATTAATGACTTTAATAACTAGTTACTTATGTTGAAGGTGATCTTTCCTTATCGTTTGTCCGTGGTGTCTTGGCATTATTTTACTGTCTATATAAAATAAAGGATTTTCACCATTCATATCTCCACGGTCTATATGGAGGTATGTTGGCTACCTGGTCGGGGGTTAAGGGAACGGTTTGGTAAAGGTCTTGCCATTGTTCAGCGTTTAGAGGTCCTGCAATGGACCTGGGTCAAATTTAGTAGGACCTCCTTCAATGCTTCACGGTATTGGATGGCGGGGGTCCAAACTCTTTGACCCCCTCATAAGTTAACTACTATTAATACTATAACCCGGCTATTTAGGACTGTATCCCTGCTGACTCAGACTACTTAGCCGAGGGTAACATCACCGCCAAAAGCGGGGCCTACCACAATACTGCATTAATAACTTAATTCATTATCTTCCAATAATCCACCCTTTTAGGATTGTATCCTTGCTGACTCAAACTACTGGGGTGAGGGTAACGTCACCTTCAAAAGAGGGGCCTACTACAATAACTAAGATAATCTCTTAATTATGTGCAAAAGTGCGGAAATAATCAAAGGTTATACTAGATACGAGTCGGAACCAAGTGATTCATCTTGTCTATCTGTTTTTATTTTTATTTTTTATTTTCAGCATTTTAGTTAGTTTTTACTTTTCTTAGTTTAAAACATTTTTCTAAAAATTTTTATTTTGATTAGACATTGAGGATAAACCGGTACTAAAAGCTCTTGTGTCCTTGGACGACCTCGCCACCTCGGTATCTTACCAACGCTATACTACGCTCACGATGGGTGCACTTGCCCATATGTGTGTTTAGTGTTAGTAAAATATCGTGTTTTATAAATTTAAAACTTGGCTAAAATAAGTGTTAAAAGGGCTTAAAATATACACCTAATATATACGACACTTCACACGCATCAAGTTTTTGGCGCCGCTGCCGGGGACACAAGGATTTTAGGAAAGCTTAAAATCGACGGCCTAATCAATTTTTCAAAACCTTTTCAAAACGGGCCCACATTTTTCTGCATTTTAGTTTAGTTTTGCATTTACAGTAGGTTGAACACGGGCCGTGCTCGCTGAACACGGGGCTGTGCTGCATATTTTTCATAAAACACCCAGTAACAGAAGCTTGAACACGGGCCGTGCTCACTGAACACGCCCCGTGCTCAACGAAATCAGTAACTTTAATTAAAACGCCCAGATACAGATCCTGAACACGGGGCCGTGCTCACTGAAAACGGGGCCGTGTCCAGCCTCTGTTTCCGTTTTTCTTTTTGTTTTCTGATCTCGAGACTCGGTTGTGGTCTGCTGAGTGATTCTTATGGATCAATACTCAGGGGGTTACAACTACACCTATGAGGAGGATAATTATAGGGGTAATTATTGCACTAATTGTCGTAATGCACGCTCGGTTCAAAATAATCGCTCATATCAACCATCCAATTCATACGCCTACTATGAGGAGCCCAGGTACGAGCCATCAACTTCATACACATCCTATGAAGACCAAAGGTATGAACCTCCTCCCTCATACTCATATTTTGATGAACCAATGTATGAGCCTTCATACTCATACTTTGAGAAACCAAGATATGAGCCACCACCTTCGTATACTTACTATGAGGAACCATGGCGTGAACAACCCACCTCATATGAGTATTATGAAGAACAAAACTACGAACCTTATCCATCATATGCTTACAATGAAGAACAATGGTGCGAACCATCGCCTTCATATGGGTATTATGAGGAACAAAGGGTCGAACAACCGGATTCAAGCTTAGAAAATTCCGATTCTTTTTCTATAACCGAAGTGACCGATAGGATATTAGAACACATTAGAGTTATCGATCGATGTATAAAAGAAGCTCGCGCAAGGGAAGAGGAGTCCCGCGCAAGAGAAGAATTAAAAAAGGAAGAGATAACTGAAAGTGTTAAAATGGAAGAACAAGTAAGTGAAAAACCGACACATGAGTTAAACAACGAAAAAGGTGAGTCCGACAACGTTAAAATTCAAGAAGAGTCTAATTTTGAAGAAATTAATCTCTTGTCACCTTCTTTTGAAAATCATTGTTTAGTACCCACTCATGCTAAGTTTTTAAAAGAGTTAAACACTAACACTAAAATTGACGAAACGGTAAGTGTTAAGTTAACTGATGATCAACCCTCACTAATAAAAGAAGACCCATTTGAAATTAACATTACACCGGTTCCATGTTTCTTTCAAAATTCGTTTATTAGTAATGTCACAATCGATAAAGATCTTTGTGTTAACATAATGCCTAACTACATTTTCGAAAAATTAAGTATTAGTGATTTTTCTCCACTTCAAATACCCATTTTTCTATCCAATCGGAAAGTAATAAAATCAACCGGTATAGTTGAGGATGTCTTGGTTCAAACAAATCAGATGGTAATCCCGACCGACTTTGTCATCCTCGATGACGCTCCTCTAGTGTTGGGACGACCATTTGTAAAAACTCACGAAGCTTTGAAAAACCGGAAGTTCAACAATCTACCTCTTCAATTAGGGGCATTTAAAAAGAGTGTCGATCTTGAGCGATCAATGAAATATCCATTCGGCAATGACGACCCCCTAATTGAAGATGAGCCAGAACCACCTGATAAAGTGGGTCTAGCCAAGGACCCTTATAAACGTGGCGCACCACGGAGGCATTCCGCGGAACTATCCTTAGTTTTAGATTAGTTTAACTTTTATATTTTCTAGTTTAGTTTAATTTTCAGGAATAAAACACACTCGGGATGGTGAAGGATACTAAGGGAAGCTTGAACCAACAACCCATGCACAAAAACAGAGCCTCCCGACAATTTTTCTTCATTACAGGAAGTTCAGCACGGGGTCGTGCTCGCCCCAACACGCCCCGTGCCCAAGGTTCTGTAGAAAATGCCCAGTTCAGGTACCTGGACACGGGGCCGTGCTCACTGGACACGCCCCCGTGCCCAGCCTTCTGTTTACTTTTGGTACTGGCAGTCTGGACACTGGGCCGTGCTCAGCCAACACCACCCCGTGTTCAGCTACCCAGTACCATAAAATCTTGTTTTTAACCCACGTTTACACATTTTAATCAACCGAAAAACTTATTTTTGGGACACATTGAGGACAATGTGTAATTTAAGTGTGGGGGGGATGCTAAAACCTTGAATCATGCAAGTCCTAATAACAAGCCTTACACAAAACTCTATTGGAACCGCTAATCACCCCAAATTTTTTCAAAAATTTTCATTTTTTTTACTTGTCTAGATTTAACTTGGGAATTTCAAATTCTAAAAAGGTTATATTTTTACAAATTTACAACCGATAGCGTCGTGATAAAAAGAACCAACATAAGAAAATTATGAAAAGGCATGACAAGCTTAGTTAAAATTTGATTATATATACTTGATCACATAAAAACCCATTCCCACAAAAGTGAGTTTTGAGCCTTTATTGAGCATACACTTACATATCATTTGACTAAATGCTCATTTTTCGTTTCTTGTGTGAATAGCCGCTTGGTTCTTACGACTCTAGAACTTGCCATGACGATACATTCTCGGTCCTTACCAACTTAAACCCGAGTAAGTAAATGATGGAGGCATTAGGACTAACCCTTTTTTATTTCTACACCACTATTTTTTCTTTTTTTTACCACCTACCCAAAATCCCCCTAGTAAGCCCGTTTAAGCCTAAACCTTTTCATTTCATAACCTAAACCAAAACACCCATTTTTACCCACCAAAACCTTTTTCATTTTTACCCTTTGTTTTAGTAACGAGTTCGATTTTTCGTATGACTTTTCAAAAAAAAAAAAAAAAAATTTGTTGATGATGAAGCAAAAGAAAATAAACAAACAAGTTCATCAAAAATAACTTTGTTTGAATAATAGCTTCATCAAAATAAAAGTTACAAAAATAGAAAATCTTACGAAAACCGAAACTTGTTACGCTTTTCGCCTTTTTCTACTAACCGCTCACCCAACCACCTACCTTTAACCCAAGCCTAACCCTTCACCCAAAAAGTCCTCTTGATATTTACAAAGGTGTATAGTTAAAAAGGAGGAGGATTGATTGCTTGGCAAGCTTATGGTAGGAGTAAGTTCCATGCCGCTCTCGAGTGATCCACAAAAATACATTTTCGGCCGAGTGTTGAGTGATCCCCGTGAGGTATGTGAACTTGTATATAAATAAAATTTTACAAAGGCATGTTATGCCCTAATAAGTAATTTATCTTATGAAAAGTTTTAAATAAATCATGACGAATAGGATTGTAAATAAATAAAAATAAAACTAAATAAAGAATCTTGGAAATCCCGACACTCTATGATAAGCCCAAAAACCTTCTTTTCTACCCATTCCATTTGGGAGTGTAATAGTTATATATTAAAGAGTTTTGCTTGAGGACAAGCAAAGATTCAAGTGTGGGAGTATTTGATGTGTTCAAAATGCAACATATAAAATTCATCAACTGTGGCATAAAACTAACCCTTTTTTTAGTACTAATGTTGGAAAAAGTGTGTTTTTGTCTTCCTTTTGTATTTTCAGGATTAAATGAGCTCAAATTAACAAAAGAAGCAAAAAGTCATCAAAATCTAACATAAATACAAGAAAAGGAACAAACGTGGCATGCCCGACCCCCATCGACAACAACTCCCAAAGCAAAAACAAGAAGAAAGCTGAGCATGGGGCTGTGCCCAGCCCGACACGGGGCGTGCCCAGCTCGACACGGGGCGTGCCCAGCTCAGCACGGGGCCGTGTCCAGAATGGTCAGCCCTGGCACAAAAGACAAACCTTTAGAAGCTTCTATTGCCCACCACGGGGCCGTGTCCAATGAACATGGGGGCGTGGCGAAAGTACAGCAGGCGCATTAATTGTAATTGCGAATTACAATTAATGAAGAGAGAGATTGTCAGACGGGCACGGGGACGTGTCCAGCGGACACGGGGCCGTGCCCAGCCTTCTGTTCAGCCTATAAATAGGAGTGCTTGGTTTCATTTCAACTCATCCCTTGGCACACCACCTCTCTCACACTTCATCCACCACCCACCACCATCACAACACCATCATCCACCACCATCATCCATTGTCCATCGTAGAGTGTGTGAGTCGTCTCGGGATCCAAGATTGATCGTAAGAGTTCTTGACAATCAAGACCATGTTTGCCTAAGTCTCTTACATCACTTGGTGAAGACAAAGTGTCTAGTATAATACTTTTTATTTCTAATCTTTTGCACTTTTTATTTGGTTTTGTATTAATGACTTTAATAACTAGTTACTTATGTTGAAGGTGATCTTTCCTTATCGTTTGTCCGTGGTGTCTTGGCATTATATTACTGTCTATATAAAATAAAGGATTTTCACCATTCATATCTCCACGGTCTATATGGAGGTATGTTGGCTACCTGGTCGGGGGTTAAGGGAACGGTTTGGTAAAGGTCTTGCCATTGTTCAGCGTTTAGAGGTCCTGCAATGGACCTGAGTCAAATTTAGTAGGACCTCCTTCAATGCTTCACGGTATTGGATGGCGGGGGTCCAAACTCTTTGACCCCCTCATAAGTTAACTACTATTAATACTATAACCCGGCTATTTAGGACTGTATCCCTGCTGACTCAGACTACTTAGCCGAGGGTAACGTCACCGCCAAAAGCGGGGCTGATGTCTGTCGTTATGGACATGCAAAAACCGAAATAAACTAGTAGCTAGAGTAAGTCGGATATCGAACCAGAGGAGGATTGTGGAAAGTGTGTAATGTTAAGTATTTATTAACAACTATAAAAAAATAAACTGATGATTGTTTGATTTGTGGATTAACTAAAAATTACAAACTAAATGTGAGATTTAAATCAATAGAAAGAACAATGGTTCCTCCAGATTTCAGGTTTTATAGCTAGATTCAATTATGTGTTTAATCGAAACACTCACATAGACATAAGTGTTTAACCTAATTCATCAATTGTGATAACCAACGACTAAGTACTCCGGTCAATACATAACGGAAGGTTATCGAATGATTATCAATTACAATTACAAACCCTAACCCCATGTCAAATATATCCCAATTACTAGAACTCTCGGGAACTGAATGCTTAGAAATTAAGGTTTAAATAAATATAACTGTTTACAATCAATAAATCAAATCAAATGTGAAAAGCATCGAATGCTTAGATCACCGAGTTAAACGATTGTCACAAACACATAAAATTATCCAACTTACAAAAACCCTCCATCCGGAGGAAACCACTAGGACTAGCCGCTCATGTTGGTGGGATTGATCTTCGTAGCCGTCCCCTTTCTCTTTCTGCCTACTGCGTACCAGACTTCCCTCTGCCGTCAAGTTGATGATCATATATGTTGATGTGTTAATATTAAAATCATCTCTAACAAGTCGGCTGTGTGCGAGGGCCCCCTTCAACCGTCCAACATGATGATGTCCACTTCTTTGTATGGCGGCCCAATATTGTATGTAAGTTTTTGAAGCCCAATGTTGTCCCTCCAAAAGTCCAGTCACGTGAATGTTGACTCTCCCACACCTAGATGTGCCGCCAATCAAGTCCAAAGCCCACTATTGTTTTTCTTTCAATCTCGGCCCAAGTGTTGATATTTG
>JARYGA010050409.1:0-37985 GCA_030545235.1 Helianthus tuberosus | reverse complement strand
TACCCGTAACCACTCTAGGATCCTGGCGTGCTTCTCTAGCTCCAATAGTGAACACTCTTCCTCGGGCTTGATTGTTTTTAGGGCAATCCTTCTTGAAATGCCCCATGTCACCGCAGCCAAAACATCCTTGGCCACGTCCATTATCGTTTCCGCCTTGATTATTGTTGTTGTTTCCACCTCGGTTCTCATTACCAGCTTGATTTCCATTTCCACCTCTATTTCCGTTTCCTCCCTGATTACCGTTCCCACCCTGGTTCCTGTTACCATACTGATTGCCATTTCCACCTTGATTTCCATTCCCTCATTGGTTCCTATTACCACGTCCCGCCCCATACCAACATGCATCCCTTGCATGCCCAACTTTTCCACAGTTGTCACACTTACCATATTTGCACCGACCAGAATGATGAAATTGACAAATTAACACACTTGGGTAGGGTGCTCATATACCCTTTTCCCATGGTTTCAGTGTTTGTCGCGCCAGTTTGGGCCTCTTCTAGCGGATTTGCATCCCTACGCTTGTTGGAATTGTTGTTTGCCCGTGTGCTTTTCTTGAAGTTCGTAAACTTTCTCTTGTTGTCATTCGAGGATTCCACGTGAGTTTCCTTCTTGTTTTCACCAGCTTTAGAGAACTTTCCCAAGCGAACAGCTTCCTTAGTAAGTGCAACGCTCAAATCAATAGCCTCTGCGATGGTCGGAGGCTTAGAGGCAGTAACCATGCTCAAGATTTGAGGTGCAAGTCCCCAAATGAGCCGCTTAATCCTCTTGAATTTAGGCTTGACAAGATAGGGAACGACCCTTAATAAGTCATGGAATCATTGGATATACTCAGGAACCTTCGGACCATCCATTTTCAGATTCCAGAACTCTGTCTCCAGCTTCTAGATTTCGGCCCTGGAGTAGTATTTCTTGCGCATCAATTCCTTAAGCTCATCCCAGCTTAGCGCATAAGCAGCAGTTTCACCAAGGGTTTGGACCTGTAGGTTCCACCAGGAGAGATCACCGTCCAAGTACAACCCTGAAATATAGGTGACTCTCTGCTCGGGGGCACATTTGCTCATTCTCAGCACTGAATTAGTCTTCTCAACCCAACGGACGAAAGCGACAACACCTCCTGTGCCATCAAAGTTTAGGGGCTTACAGTCCAGGAATTGCTAATAGTTGCTGCCTGTAACACATACAACAACGTTTCACGAGTGAGCATTGACAAAGCACAATTTGGAAATACCCCAAACGATTTGTAATGTGTCTTGGGTAACTAAATATTACCAGTGGGAGGATTATTTCTGGAAGTGCCACCGCTGTGTTCAGAGCGGAGGGCTTCGTGCTGCGCTATAGCCTGCGATATGCGCTCATTGAGTTCTGCCTCAGTCCTTGGTAACGTGTTAGTGTTTGTGCTGCATCTGGGCGGCATGTTCTTCTAGCAAGAAGTATTGGGTAGGTTAGACAATATTGAGGACACAAGAAACATATGTATCTATTTGGTGAATATTGTCTATGAGGTATATATATATATAGATATACATATAACATAAATAATCATCACATCAAGCAAACACGTAATCGCATAAACATCACATGTACATATAAATCAACAATGTATAAATGAGAAAACAACCATTGAGCTTTCATATATGTTTAACAACTTGGTACATTGTTTTTAACAGAGGAAAAACAAAATGGACTCGAGGTTACATCACCTCGGTCATACAAGATTTTAACAATACAAAAGTAGCAATCATTTTCCTTCTACATTGTCTTCTTGAGTCTTCAAAAGTCTTGAGCTCAATCTTGTCTTCATGTCAAAATTACCTGCAAAAACAAAGATATAGAACACTGGAGGTGGCGGGGGAGGGAAAAAGATCAAACTGCGTAGATAAGCGAGCTCGTCCTCGAGGTCATGCACACGACGGACCAAAAAGTTGATCTGCTGCTCAGCGGTCCGGAAACGGGCATCGAAACCCTCAATAGGAATAGAAGCAGATGATGGAAATACAGGAGAGGGTACGCCAGTGGTGGTGGAGCGACGGGTGGAGGATATGAAGGTGGTGGAGGTTGTCTAGCATCCGCCTCGCACTCCAACTCAAGTACCCTACGGCTAAGGATCTCGAACTGTAACTATAGAGAAAGGAGGAGGTCAACACGAGTGTACCCAGTATGGTGAGAAGGGTGGTAAGGATCTGATATCGGCATGGAATACGGGGGAAAGAACCTGGGAGACTGACAATACGGGTCTGCCTCGAATGGAGAGAAATGAGGGGTAGGCATGAAGCCAACAGATGCTAAAGGATCGAAACTAGGAGGTTGCCCTGATCTACCCTCCCCAGGGCAGGGAGCGGGTATCTTGTCGAAACCCCCGATCCCTTCTACAAATATAGGAACAGGCGGCCGCGAGCCAGTTTCGGTGGTATTGCGTATTGTCTAATTTGGTAGCGGAATTTTTCATAAGGACCGTAGTTAGGAAATATTTGATCAGAGTAAAATACCACACTTTCATATTATTAAACACATGGGATAAGACCCAAGTTTTAAGTACACATATTTCCATAGGAATAAATCCTATTTTTATGTAATAAAAACATCTATTTTATTTTAGGTAGCTTTATTGCCACTTTTCCAAGCCTCCAGTGCTGTCCAGCTGGCTTCTATTTGGCTTTCACATTTTGTTACCTGAAACGCGTTTAAAAAGATTTTGTCAGTGGGAAATACTGGTGAGTGAATCCCAGTTTAATCAAGTTTTAATAAAAACCATTGTATAGTATTGAGGGCGGTCTCGCAATTATATTTGTTTCCAAGTCATATCAATTACCACCCGCGGTACTGTCAAACCCGACTTGTGGAAAAGTTACTCCTCGCAAGGCAGTAACTAATTTTGTATACAAAACCCCAACATACCGACGATAATTGTATCCTTACAAATACTCAATAACTGCTTAATGTATAATTAATTAAGTGAGGTTTTGTAAAAATAATTTACAAAAAGGAGATTACTCACATTGTTGTCTTATATTATCCTTTAGGGTTTCCTGGTGACAATCTATAATTTACACAAATGCACACGTGTTAGTATAATAACCCATTTTAACATTAATAATACCCTCCCCGAGACGCCATTCCAACGACTACGTCGGGCAGAACCACGACAGCCGTTACGGAACCCTAGATCAATTGGGCAGAGTATCTAATACGTATCCAGGGGTTATGACACTTACAACGGAGCAGAACTTCGTTATTTAGGAGGGTATTATACCCGCGTATAATGCCTACACTTTAGTTTTGAGATTGAGAAAAGAAATCTGAACGAATTCGACTGAAAGCCACTGCATGCAATTTATAGGGCTGAAACCTGACTTCCTCGCGGCCCGCGTAAGGTATAGCCGAGAGGCTACGCGGCCCGCGTCAACGCTGGTCAACAACGTAGATGATCCGGGTCAGCTAGTAGGTTCAACAGGTGTTGGGCCACATGGCGGCCCAGGGTTTTGCCAGGTTTTACCTTGTCGCGGCCCGCGTAAGGGTGAGCCCAAGGGCTACGCGGCCCGCCTCGAACCCAAATTTCTTATTTTTTAATTATTTTTAATAACATTTTATATTTTGGGCTCGGTTTTCACATACGGGGTGTATTTTAAATATTTTTAGGGTGTCGGAAAATATTTCGGGAGTGTCGGTTTAGGGTTGTTATATCCTCCCCACCTTGTTTTAGAGCTCGTCCTCGAGATCTACTGGAACAAGTGTGGATATTTCCCTTGCATTTCTGATTCAAGCTCCCATGTGTACTCAGGTCCTCTTTTGTAGTCCCACTTTACTTTGACCAGAACTAATCTTTTATGATTGAGGTTCTTGACTTTTCTGTCTTCAATTTGTAGAGGCATTTCTATAAACTTGAGTTGTTCATTTACCTCTATATCCTTAAGAGGCACTACTAGTGATTCATCAGCTAAACACTTTTTGAGATTAGATACATGAAACACATCATGTATCCCTGCCATTTCCTCTGGCAGTTGTAGCTGATAGGCTACATGTCCAATTCTTCTAATAATCTCAAAAGGTCCAACATACCTGGGACTTAGCTTTCCTCTTTTGATGAATCTTACCACTCCTTTCCAAGGAGAGACTTTCAACAACACTTTATCTCCTACTTGAAATTCCAATGGTTTGCGTCGGTTATCGGCATAGCTCTTCTGTCGATCACGTGCTGTTTTCAGTCGTTCCTTGACTTGAATGATCTTGTCGGTTGTTTCCTGCACTATCTCAGGTCCAGATAGTTGCTTCTCCCCAATTTCTGCCCAACAGACTGGGGTTCGGCACTTTCGTCCATAAAGTGCTTCGAATGGTGTAGCATTGATACTTGTGTGATAACTATTATTATAAGAAAATTCTATTAAAGGTAAGTGATCATCCCAATTACCTCCGAAATCAATTACACAAGCTCTAAGCATGTCTTCCATCGTCTGAATTGTCCTTTCGCTTTGTCCGTCCGTTTGAGGATGATAAGCGGTGCTTAGATTTAACTTGGTTCCCATTGCTTTTTGGAAACTTGACCAAAAATGAGAGGTAAAACGGCTATCTCTATCAGAAACAATTGATAAAGGTATTCCATGTAAAGAAACAATTTCATTTACATATAATTTAGCTAGCTATTCCATACTGAAAGTTTCTTTCATTGGTAGGAAATGAGCTAACTTGGTTAGTCTATCTACAATCACCCAGATTGTATCATTTCCTTTCTTTGTTTTGGGTAATTTAGTAACAAAATCCATTGTTATCAATTCCCATTTCCACACTGGCATTTCTAACTGCTGTAATAAACCTGAGGGTTTCTGATGTTCAGCTTTAACTTGTGAGCACGTTAAACATTTAGAAACATAGACTGCTATGTCCTTTTTCATTCATATCCACCAGAAATTCTTTCTTAAATCCTGGCACATTTTATCACTTCCTGGATGCATCGTATACTTAGACTTATCGGCTTCTTCTAATATACGATGACGTAGGTTTCCTAATTTAGGTATCCACATTCTCTTTTCATGGAATCTCCAAATTCCATCTGTTCCTTGTTCTAATTCCTTAATCATACCTTTTAATTTTTCAGTATCCTCCTTGATTACTGACTCTTGTACTTCTCTTATCTGATCATTTAAATCTACTTGCAGATTTAATTTAAGAGAACGTACCCTTTTTGGCTTTTCGTGATACTTTCGGCTTAAAGCATCTGCCACTACATTTGCTTTTCCTTCATGATACTGAATATCACAATCATAATCACTAAGCATTTTTGATGTGCGTTAGGTGTGATAGGTTTTTAATGTATAATTTAAGCCCTTTTACACTTTTTAGCCAAGTTTTAAATTTATAAAACACGATATTTACTAACACTAAACACACATATGGGTAAGTGCACCCATCGTGAACGCAGTATAGTGTTGGTAAGATACCGAAGTCGTCCAAGGACACAAGAGCTTTTAATATCGGTTTATCCTCAACGTCTAATCAAATCAAAAGTTTAGAAAAAGGTTTTTAACTAAAAATATAAAACTAACTAAAGTGCTGAAAAATAAAATAAAATAAAAACAGATAGACAAGATGAATCACTTGGATCCGACTCGTGTGTAGTGTAACCTTTGATTATTTCCGCACTTTTGCACTTTTTAAGAGATTATCTTAGTTATTGTAGTAGGCCCCTCTTTTGAAGGTGACGTTACCCTCAACCTAGTAGTTTGAGTCAGCAAGGATACAATCCTAAAGGGTCTGATTATTGAAAGATAATTAATTAAGTTATTAATGCATAATGTGGTAGGCCCCTCTTTTGAAGGTGACGTTACCCTCGGCTAAGTAGTCTGAGTCAGCAGGGATACAGTCCTAAGTAGCCGGGTTAAAGTTTTAATAGTAGCTTACATATGAGGGGATCAAAGAGTTTGGACCCCCGCCATCCAATACCGGTGGGTATTGAAGGAGGTCCTACTAAATTTTATCCAGGTCCTTGCAGGATCTATACACTGAACAAGGCAAGACTCTTACCAAATCGTTCCCTTAACCCCCAACCAGGTAGCCAACATACCTCCATATAGACCGTGGAGATATGAATGGTGAAAATCTTTTATTTTATATAGACAGTAAAATAATGCCAAGACACCACAGACAAACGATAAGGAAGAATCACCTTCAACATAAGAAACTAGTTATTAAAGTCATTAATACATAACCAAATAAAAAGTGCGAAAAGATTAAAAATAAAAAGTATACACTAGACACTTGTCTTCACCAAGTGATGTAAGAGACTTAGGCAAACATGGCCATTAATTGCCAAGAACTCTTACGATCAATCTTGGATCCCAATACGACTCACACACTCTATGATGGATGATGGATGATGGTGGTGGATGATGGTGTTGTGGTGGTGGTGGAGTGTGGGTGAAGTGTGAGAGAGGTGGTGTGCCAAGGGATGGTTTGCAAATGAGCCAAGCACCCCTATTTATAGCCTGAACAGCAGCTCGGGCACGGCCCCGTGTCCATCCTCCTTCTCTTTCTTCATTAATTGCTGTCTGTCTGCATTAGTTGACCACGCCCCCGTGTCCGCTGGGCACGTCCCCGTGTGCAGAAGCGTATCTGTACTATCAAGATTTGCCCAGATTCTGTGAATCTTAGAGTTGACCACGGCCCTATGTCCGCTGGGCACGCCCCCGTGGTGGGTGATAGAAGCTTCTACAACTTTGTCTTTTCTGCAGACACTTGAGCACGCCCCCGTGCTCTTTGAGCATGGGGCGTGTTCAGCCTTCTGTTCTCTTGTTTTTGCTTGGGAAGATGCTGTCGGGGGTCGGGCATGCCACGTTTATTCCTTTTCATGTATTTATGTTAGATTTAGTTGCCTTTTTGCTTCTTTTGTTCATTTGAGCTTATTTAATCCTGAAAATACAAAAGGAAGACAAAAACACACTTTTTCCAACATTAGTACTAAAAAAGGGTTAGTTTTATGCCACAGTTGATGTATTTTATATGTTGCATTTTGCACACATCAAATACCCCCACACTTTAATCTTTGCTTGTCCTCAAGCGAAACTCTTTATAATGTGGCTTTACACTCCCAAATGGAATGGGTAGAAGATAAGGTTTTTGGACTTGTCATAGAGTGTCGGGATTTCCAAGATTCTTTATTAAGTTTTATTTTTATTTATTTACAATCCTATTCGTCATGATTTATTTAAAACATTACATAAGATAAATTACTTATTAGGGCATAACATGCCTTTTTAAAATTCCACTTATATACAAGTTCACATACCTCATGGGGATCACTCAACACTCGGCCGAAGATGTTTTTTAGTGAGTCACTCGAGAGCGGCATGGAACGTACTCCTACCATAAGCTTGCCAAGCAATCAATCCTCCTCCTTTTTAACTATACACCTTTGTAAATATCAAGAGGACTTTTTGGGTGAAGGGTTAGGCTTGGGTTAAAGGTAGGTAGTTGGGTTAGTGGTTAGTAAAAGGGCGAATTGTGTAAAAAGCGTCGGTTTTCGTAAGACTTTTTATTTTTTGTAACTTCTTATTTTTGATGAAGCACTTTTTTTTTCAAACAAAGTTATTTTTGATAAACTTGTTTGTTTACTTCTTTTTGCTTCATCATCATTTTTTTTCATAAGGAAGACTTGAGAAAACCCGAGCTTGTTACTAAAACAAAGGGTTAAAAATAAAAAAAAGGAAAGTTTTGGTGGGTAAAAGGGTGTTTGTTTTGGGTTAAGAAATGAAAAGGTTTAGGCTCAAAGGGGTTAACTAGGGGGATTTTGGGTAGGTGGTAAAAAAAAAAGAAAAATAATGGTGTAGAAATAAAAAGGGTTAGTCCTAATGACTCCATCATTTACTTACTCGGGTTTAAGTTGGTACGGACCGGGAATGTATTGTCGTGGCAAGTTCTAGAGTCGTAAGAACCAAACGGCTATTCACACAAGAAAAGAAAAATGAGCAATTAGTTTAAAGATATGTATTTGTATGCTCAATAAAGGCTCAAAACTCACTTTTTGTGGGAATGGGTTTTTATGTGATCAAGTATATATAATCAAATTTTAACTAAACTTGTCATGCCGTTTCGTAATTTTCTTATATTGGTTCTTTTTATCACGACGCTATCAGTTGTAAATTTGTAAAAATATAACCTTTTTAGAACTTGAAACTCCCAAATTAAACCTAGACAAGTAAAAAAAATGAATTTTTTTTGAAAAAAATTTGGGGTGATTTGCGGTTCCAATAGAGTTTTGTGTAAGGCTTGTAATTAGGACTTGCAAGATTCAAGGTTTTAGCATCCCCCCACACTTAAATTACACATTGTCCTCAATGTGTCCCAAAAATAAGTTTTTAGGTTGATTGAATGTGTAAAAAGGTGTGAAAAAGCAAAAATTGATGTTACTGGGCGTCTAGACACGGCCCCGTGGTGTCCGGGCACGGCCCCGTGTTCAGATCGCCAGTAACAAAAATGAGTAAAAAGAAACAGAAGCCTGGGCACGGGGGCGTGTTGGGTGAGCACGGCCCGTGTCCAGTTACCTGAACTGGTCATTTTCTGCAGACGGCTGGGCATGGGGCGTGTTGGGTGAGCACGACCCCGTGCTGAACTTGCTGTAATGAAAAAAAATTTATCGGGTGACCCTGTTTTTGTGCATGGGGCGCTGGTTCAAGTTTTCCTTGGTATCCTTCACCATCCCGAGTGTGTTTTACCCATTACAACATCATCCAAACACCAATTTAACTAAACCGTCATTCCATTAAATAGAGAAAATTACATAATAGTCCTATTAAGTTAAAACTCTAGATAAATAGGTCAAAAGAAGCACAAGAAGTCTAAACCAAGAAGTTCTAGCCAAAGTTTATTTTATTAGCAAAATTTCCGAAAAGATAATTTTCTCGGTTGGGTGTGGCTCGAAGAACTTCTTCCTCCGGACATGTGTCCCTCATATGTCGGCGAGCCATTCCTTATCTCCCTTGGGAGAAGAAAAGCGGGCTCATTGGCATTGGTTTGAGGGGGTGCAACCTCCACCAGGACTTCATGTAGATTTTCAAGAGGTGGCTCCGCTGGAATGTCATCCCATCCGGTGGGATTGTTAACTCCAAGTGCTAGGTTCCAATCCTCTTGAGGGAGGATTGGTTCCATGGGAGGTGTCACAAGAATGTTCAACCTCTGGTGCAAGAGGTTGATTTCTTGAAAACTGTTTTTCAACCCCACCGTAAGATAATTTATACGGTCTATGAGGACCTCCTCTACCATTGTCATCTCATCAAGAGCCTTGTTGGGATTGAACCCTATCAGAGGAACAGATAATTAAAGCCAAAACTGGATCAGAGCAGTGGATCCAGAATAACCAGATGTTTACATACAAGTCTCTCCCCTTGAAAGTGATTTCAACATCTGCTGACCTCCTATCTGCTGATCTTGCAAACTGCTAACCTACAACTGCTGCTCAAGTAAAGAACTGATGAAAGACTAAAGCCCTGCTGATTCAATCTACTGCCTTGAGTCAAGCACTGCTGATCCGGACAAGTACTGCTGGGTTCACAGCAGTGGAAGTTTGCAGCAGCTGATCTATAGTCTGTTTTGTAATGTAATGTAATAGCAGTAGTTAACATAGCAGTGTTTGTATAGATCAGAGGTTAGAGTTTGTTAGGAGGTTAGATGTCACTTTCATGGTGACGTCAGCTAAGATGCTCAGTGGTTTGCTAGTGCCTATAAATAGTTCAGTACTTTGTACTGTTCTATAAGCTATTTTGCATCATCGTCTTCTTTGCACGAACAAACAACTGAGCTCTGGCTGAGGGGGAGTTTGCATTCATTCATCAATCATTGTAATCGTTATTGAAATAAATTCAATATTCCGATTCATTGTGAAAAGATGTTTGATCAAAGTATTACTCTCGTTTGATTGTATGCAAAGTTTGTTTTCATCATAATTCCGCTGCACACTCATCCATTTCCATTTTAATTACAAACACAAAATACAATCAGAAACAAACTCAGATCCAACAATTGGTATCAGAGCCTGGACAGTCAAATTTGATTTAACAATCATTTTGACGTAAATAGTTCAGCTCATAACAGTTGATACTGATCGTTTGTTCGTTTGTTGAAAAACAGAGCAAGGATTAATCACCATTAAAGTTGATTTCTCAGTGTCTGTAAAACAACAAGAATGACGTCACAATCTCAGGATGATAAAAACAACATCGGCTCACTTTTTAAACCACCTATGCTAAAAAGAAATGAGTACAACATCTGGCAGAGGAGGATGGGTCACATCCTCGCTCAACAAAGCACAGGTTGTTGGAGGTCTGTCGTCTTTGGTCCCCATGTTCCCACAGTGCCAAGCGCTGAAGATGCTAAAAAGTTCATTCCAAAACCAGTTGAAAATTATACCGAAACCGACTATCAAAAGTTCGAACTAGATGCTAAAGCGTTTAGCATCATAGCATCAGCGCTGCCCAATGAAATATATGCTGGACTGTTACACTGTAACAGTGCTAAAGAGTTATGGGACGCGCTTAAGGAATAGTTTGGGGGAACCAAAGAAGTCATAGAAAACAATAGGGAAATCCTGAACTAACAGTATGAAACATTTTGTCATGTTAGAGGTGAATCACTGACGCAATAATTTGAGCGTTTCAGTTGTCTCATCAGTGAACTGAGGCTTGTTAATACCACTTTTACAAACTCAACTCAAAATAGCAGGTTCCTCAGGTCACTGCCAGAAAAATGGGACACCATAGCTTTTGTCACACGAAATTCACCTGAGTTCAAGGATCTGACCTTGACCCAACTCCATGGTCGACTCCTGACCTACGAAAGGGAGTTGAACCAGAAAAGGAAGTTACAAGAGTCAGGAAAAGCCGTTGATGATTATACATTCGGTAACACTGCTCTTCTGGGTCAAGAGGAATCTGGGAGTAGTGGTAAGGATCAGGGTTATGATCACTTCATTGACATAACTGCTGGTACAAATTTTAACAACCCTGATCCTCACTCTGCAAGTTATGCATTCACCGCAAACGAAAACCAGATGTCAGGCAATCTAAGCTTTGAACTCAATGATCTACAGCATTTTGATCCCACTGACTTAGAGGAAATGGACATCCTGCACCAACTAGCCTTGCTAAGTGTTAGAACTAGCAAATTTTACAAAAGAACAGGGCGAAAATTCCCAGGTTTGTATGGGAATCTAAGGGTTGGGTTGGATAAATCGAAAATCAAGTGTTACAAGTGTAATAGGTTGGGACACTTCGCTAGGGAATGTAGGAGTCAAACTACTGGTCCCATAATCACTCATCCTAGCTCAAATCCTAGACCTCAAAATCAAGGCATTGTGCACTATGCCCAATATGCCCCAGCAGCTCAAGTGAACACTGCTCACTATGCTGCTGCCCCTGTGCCAGTGCACTATGTCCAAACTACTGTTCCACAGATCCAATATGTTCAAACCCCTGTCCCCCAGGCACAAGTGCAGCCTGCACCTCAAACCACTGCTCCAGCAGCAGTACAACCAGATCAACAAAGCTTTTTCACTCAAGGGTTTGTTGACTGGAGCAGTATGCCTGAAGACCTTAGTGATGAAAATTTTGCACTCTATGCTTCTAATGATTCTTCTCCTAATGAATTTTGTTTGATGGCATTAGAGTCAATACAGGAGGGGGTTGAAACTGAAGAGGAACAGCTGAGTATTGAAACAGTGGATAAGGTGACTGAAGCAGTGGTTACTGCTATGGCTGGTGAACTATTGTTGGGAGAAAGTTCAGGTACCCTGATTGAACCACTGACAGACCCATGGTCCGAAGAGAACAAGGAAGAAAAGAAAGAAGCAAAAGAAGGTGAGAAAGAAGAAAGAGCTGAAGATGAAGAAAATCCTCAATGTGATTGTGCAATGATGGCTGCTGCCAAGGTATCACCTCAAGTTCTTGAAAAACTGTGTTCTGACAATTGCATTATTGCTTTTGCTAACATCAAAGAGGTGAACGAAAACCTTCGGGATAAAATCTTAACTGATGAAGTCAAATTTGAAAGATCTCTAAAAGAACTTAAAAACAAATTGGCTGAAAAAGAGAAAGAGATTAGCAGCATGAAAGAAGAGCAGAGCATAACCAAAACCCAACTCCAAACTATGGTAGAAAAATAACAAGTTTGCAAAAAGGAGTTAGAGTCCACCCAGATCACGTGTGAGAGATGGGTGGAATCATGCAAAGGGTATGAGGTTATGCTTGAAAAACAGATAAAAAGCAATGTGAAATTTGGGGTTGGTTATAGAAAACATGATGATGAAAACACTGCTTTTGGAAAATCTGTTCAAACCACTGATGTAACCACTGAGTTCATCCCTACAAACAAGAATGGCCAAGAAGTAAAAATCACTGACAAACTTGGTAACAAAATCACACTTGACAGACCAATGGGATCCTCTACTTTTGAGGAGCTTGAAGATTATCAGTTTAAACCAAAATTGTCTAATGAGTGTGATATTCTTGAAAATTTCAAGCCAATGGACTTTACATCAACTGATGGTGTTAAGGCTCCAAAAGCTAAAGTCATACCTCTCAAGGACATCCCAGCAGTGGTTAAAACCTCTGCTGCAAAGGAGTCTGAAAAGAGAAAGAAGAAAGAAAAAATTGATAACTTGTTTTGTGAATTCTGTGAGAAAAGGAATCATCTAACAAAAGACTGTTTCCACTTAAAAGCTTATGACATAAACAGAACAAGTGTCATTGTTTCAGCTGAAAGTTGCATTGTTTGTGGTAAAACAAACCACAAAACTCAGGCATGTGTGTATCTCAAAAATTTTGATGTGAAAAAGAATGAGTACATTGCTAAAACATCTTTGAGTCCATCATCATCAGCAACATCTGTCAAATTCACCAAGAAACAACCACTGTTTGTGCCAGTTCAAACAGCTATCACAAAACAGCTGAACCAAACATCTGTCAAAAGAGATGTTCAGGTTATTGATGCACCCCCTGCCAATCAGTTCAGAAAAGGCAAGGAAAAACAGTCCTACCAAAGGATTCCACACGTTTATGAGGCCTACAAAAGGCACTCTAAACCTAGAGTGAATAGGCATCCTTTTGGTTATCAGCAGGTGATTGGTCAAGACCCCCAACAGTGGTTAGCAAGAAACAGTACTAAAACTGTCCAAACCCCTGACCTAACCACTGTCCATCACTCTGCATCCATCCCAGACACTGTTGAGACCCCATCCAAATCCCTGTTGGCTTTGGAGACCTTAATGAACTAATCCTTTTACTTCATGTGCAGGGAGCTTCTGCATGCTTTGATAGTCTTTGGTATGTAGATAGTGGAGGCTCCAGGCACATGACAGGATGTAAAGCCCTCCTCAAAGACTTTAAAATCCATGGAGGGGGTGATATATCCTTTGGGAATAATAGTAAAGGGAAAGTTCTGGGGTCTGGTACAGTGCAATCTGGAAATGTAAAATTTGAAAATGTCAATCTGATAGACAATCTAAAATTCAACCTTCTGAGTGTATCACAAATGAGTGACAAAGGGTTTGGGTCATTCTTCACAAAAGATTGTTGTAGGATTATTGGACCAGAAATGGTCAAAAAGATTGAAGCAATAATCAAAACTGGTCAAACTAAACTTGTTGCTCAAAGAAGTGGCAATGTTTATGTTGTTGATATGTCAAAAGAGTGTCCCAGAGCTGATGCCTGTCTGTTCTCAGCTGCCTCTAACAAAGAGACAGAACTTTGGCACAGAAGGCTGGGGCACACAAATCTTAAGACAATCACTGAAATTTCAAAAAATGGTTTGGTAAGAGGCCTACCACAAAAATTGTTTTCATGTCCTGAACATTGCATTTCCTGTTTAAAAGGAAAACAGCATAAAAGTTCTTACAAGTCCATTGAAGAGTCCAAAACAACCCAGTGTTTGAAAATGCTACACATGGATTTGTTTGGCCCAGTTCAAGTCATGAGCCTCAAGAAGAAAAGATATTGTTTGGTTATTGTTGATGACTTTTCTAGGTTTACATGGACTTTCTTTTTACACTCAAAAGATGAGACTGCAGGCATTTTGCAAGACTTTGTGACACAGGTTGAAAAGCAATTTGACCTTCCAGTGAAAAGCTTCAAGAGTGACAATGGCACAGAATTTAAAAATAAGGAGTTGGATGCCTTCTGTGTGAAGAAAGGGATTGTAAGGCAGTACAGCATCCCTAGAACACCAGAGCAAAATGGGGTTGTTGAAAGAAAGAACAGAACTTTGATTGAGGCTGCCAGAACTATGCTTGCAGATTCAGGTTTGCCATTAACTTTCTGGGCAGAGGCAGTAAACACTGCTTGCTATGTCCAGAACAGAGTTTTAATAAACCCCAGGCACAAAAAGACTGCTTATGAAATTCTGTATAAAATCAAACCACTGATCTCATATTTCAAGGTGTTTGGCTGCCCATGCTTTATTTTGAACTTAAAAGATTCCATTTCAAAATTTGCAGCCAAAATTGATTGTGGTTATCATCTGGGATACTCAACCACTGCCAAGGCCTACAAAGTGTTCAATACACGGACCAAGGCAGTGGAGGAGACTTTGAATGTAAAGTTCAATGAACTTTCATCAATGAAAATCCCAGCAAATCCTGCAGATCTGTTTGATCTTGAAAAATTTACTTTTGAAAATACTGCTATCAAGACTAACAGTGCAGGCCCATCAGAGGATACACCACCAGACTATGGGTATGAAATCATCATCCCTCAAAGGTCTGCCACAAAGGGAAAAGCACCAGCTGTTCAAAACAGTTGTCAAAGCTCAACCACTGCTACCTCAACAGTTGTTGACCAAAGTAGCCCATCAACCACTGCTTCCACATCCTCAAACTCTGCTGACAAAAGTCCCCAAACAGTGGATAAAAGTTAGCAGGTGTCTAGTTCATTACCTCCTATTCCACCACCTTTTGAAGCCACTGCTGGATCATCAAAGTCTCCAGCAGTGGTTAGCTCAGATGATACACATTTGCAGCCTTCACCAACAAATGCCATCATACCATACCAAGGAGATTTAATCTTCTTGAGATCTCATCCACCTGATCAAATCATTGGCAACATCAATGAAGGGGTGCTCACAAGAATCCAAACCCAAAACATTTGTCTTTTTGCTGGTTTTCTATCACTCCATCAGCCAGTCAAGTACCAAGAGGCACTGAAAGACAACAGCTGGGTAGAAGCCATGCAAGAGGAGCTCCAACAGTTTAAAAGACAACAAGTATAGGAGCTTGTACCACTGCCAGAAGAGGTTAGTCCCATTGGCACAAAGTGGGTCTTCAAGAACAAAACTGATGAAAGGGGCATTGTTGTCAAGAATAAAGCCAGGCTTGTGGTTCAAGGTTACAGACAGGAAGAGGGGATTGATTATGATGAAACATTCGCCCCTGTTGCAAGATTGGAAGCCATTAGACTGTTCCTGGCCTTTGCTGTCAACCACAACATGAAGGTGTTTCAAATGGATATCAAAAGTGCTTTCCTCTATGGTACAATTCAAGAAGAGGTGTATGTATGTCAACCTCCAGGTTTTGAGGATCCATTTTATCCTGATCATGTCTACAGGCTAAACAAAGCCTTGTATGGCCTGAAACAAGCACCAAGGGCCTGGTATGAAACTCTTTCCAACTTCTTACTCTCAAATGGTTTCAAAAGAGGTACCATTGATAAAACACTGTTTCTTAAATAGAGAGGGAAGGATTTAATGATTGTCCAAATTTATGTGGATGTCATTATTTTTGGAAGCACATGTAACAAAATGTGTGAAGAGTTTAGAGAACTCATGACAGCTGAGTTTGAAATGAGTGCAATGGGTGAGCTGCAATGTTTTCTTGGTCTCCAAGTACAGCAAATGCAAAATGGAACTTTCATTCATCAAAGCAAATATGCTAAAGAACTTTTGACCAAATTTGATATGAATGATTGTAAACCATGCAGCACACCCATGGCAACAAATAAGCTGGTCATGTCTGATGAAAAGGATGAGCTGTGTGACCAAACACTTTATAGAAGCATGATTGGGTCTTTATTGTACCTAACTGCATCTAGACCAGACATCATGTTTGAAACATGTGTCTGTGCAAGAAGTCAATCAGCTCCCAGAAAATCAAATCTCATTGCTGTAAAAAGGATCTTCAGATACATAAAAGGTGCTCCCACACTTGGTATCTGGTATCTAGCTAATGGGAACATCAAGCTTTCAGGTTTTTCAGACAGTGACTTTGCTGGATGTCACACCACAAGGAAGTCCACTTCAGGAGGGTGCCAGTTTCTAGGTGATTGCTTGGTTTCTTGGCAAAGCAAAAAGCAAGCAGCAGTTTCAACATCCACTGCTGAGGCTGAATACATTGCTGCTGCAAGCTGTACAGCCCAACTCCTGTGGCTTCAAAATCAGTTACTGGATTTTGGTATCACTGCCTTAAAAACACCACTCATGTTGGACAGCCAGGCAGCAGAAAATATCATCAAAAATCCAGTTTCCCACTCTACCACCAAACACATCGACATCAGGCATCACTTTGTGAGGGATTGCTATGAAAAAGGTTTGATTTCTCTGCATCATGTCCCAACTAAAGACCAGCTGGCAGATGTGCTCACAAAAGCACTTGATACAGCCACTTTTGAAAGCTTGGTCTCTAGGATTGGGATGCTGAACATGGAATAACAAGCATCATCTTGTTTTTCTATGAATAAAAGCAACAAAATGTTTTCAGAAAATCAAAAATCCATCCTTAAAAATAGCTAACAATGAAATTTTCATTAAAATCCTTAAAAGTCTGCCATAACCACTAATTGTTCAAAAGTCTGCTCTACTTCAAAAGTCTGTCCACTGCTGAAAGTCAACCCCTGTTCTCTCATTCCTTTGATAAACTCTGTTGTTCAAAAGCAGTGTCTTATCCACTGATATGCTATCCACTGATAATGAAAATCATCCACTGCTTTCTTACCACTGCCTTCATCAGTCACTTTCATCAAAGTACTGTCCTTCACTTTCACCAGGGGTTGTCACGTGGGCAGTACATAGTGGTCAGACCTTTTGTAACGGCTGCCACGTCAGCATTCACTTTCTTCCCTATAAAAATCCCCCACTCACCACCAAAACAGGGTTTTACTGTCGAATTGAATTCTTAAAAGTTCTCTTCTCAAAGCAGTTTTTCATCTCATCTTTCACAAATTTCTTCGATCATTCTATTCAAAATGACAAAATCGAAGCCATCTGCAAAACCCACATCCAAATCGTCATCGAAAACAGCCTCTCAAAAGGCAATCTCCACTGAAATCCCATATAAACCATCTCACAATCTCTTGGGTCTTCTCACAAAACCAGGAACCACAAATGTTTTCGATTCTATCATCGCCAAAATGGCAAAATCAAAGTACAAAACTTTGTTAACCGCCGATGCACCAATCTATTTGGCGACCCAAAGAGAGTTCTGGAAGAATGCAACCCTTGAAAAACAAGGAGACACTGCAACCACCATACACTCTTCTATAAAGGGTAAAGCTGTCCACATCACGCCAGAATCCATTTCAGAGGTCTTTCAACTCGGTGATCTGGAAGGTAAAACTTCTTTCACTAAAAACGAGTTACAAACTGACTTCATTGAAAGAGGGTATGAAGCCACAATGATGAAGAAACTTACCTTACAAAAAGGTTATTTTCCTTCTGCAACCAGATTTTTATTTCATACCCTCCTACTATGTGTTTCAAATAAAACCACTTCTTTCAATGAAATCCCTTTAAAGATTCAAAATCTGGGATATGCAATTCTTCAAGAAGAAAATTTTAACTATTCTCGGGAAATTTTTAAAGATTTGGTTAATAATGTTGAAACAAAATCATTCTTACTGTTTCCAAGGTTTTTAAGTTACTATTTTGAAAAGAAATTCAGTAAGAATGATTTAGCAGCAATAAACCAAGGTGATTCTACTCAAATAAACAGTTTAACAACTGAAACTTTTTCAAGAATATTAACACCTTGCAAAACACAAGCAGAGGTGCCTGAGCAGAATTTAGCAGTTACAACTGCTCCTCAGGTATCTGCTGCTGAGCCCACTGCTCAAGGTGATCAAAGTGGCAACACAACTGCTTTGAAACCCACACCTACAATCACCAAAAAGCCAAAAAGAAAAACTCAAAAACCCCCAAAACCCATCAAAAAGGAAACTCTGGAGGATGAGATACCAGAGCTACTGCCTGTGACAACACAAATGTCACAAGAAACCACTGCTGCTACTTCCTAACAGCAGTTGGTACAAATATCTCAACCCATAACCGAAACTCCTCCTGCTTCTTCACAAAAAGATCAGGTTGTACACATTGGGACACCACATCATGATGCTCTTCGTTTCCATCATCCACAGCTCAATTCCCGGAGCAAATCCTCTTTCTTCACCAAACATCACATCCACAATTCCCCCACCAACTAAACTGCTGTTGGATGCAATTGATTTGAACCAGGCACTAACCAGTCCTTCTCAATCACCTATCAATGAGAATATACCTCAACAACTGACTGGGTCTGATGTATCAATCTTTGCTAACCCACCAACACAACCTGAGGAGGTTAGACCCCTTGAGTTACAAGTAACTCTTGGTGGTAGTCCAAGTGAAGCAGCCACTACAACTGTTGAACCCATTGGTTTACAGTTGGACAATGGTTACATCAATAAGACTTCCTTGGAGGCAATTCCTTACATAGCACCTCTGCCAACCACTAGTGGATTTATTTATTCTACTGGCAACATCAAAAGGTTGTCAAGTGTTGAAGGAAGAAGACCCCAGTACCAAGAAACAGAGGCATCATTGGTTAGTGTTTGGAGTACACTCTGTAACACCCCAGCCCGGAAGGGGCTGACGTGTCACAATAACAGTAGTCAGATCAAAAACATAATTCCATTTATACTTCAATGTATTACAAGGATTTACAACTTAATGAAGGATATCTAATCCAGTACAATTATTTCTACAGTCTTTTTCAAACACTCGAGCACTCTTCCAAATCCCGTCCCAGATTGTCTTGATAACCTGACGTAAAGAAGAAAACACAAAAACGTACGTCTGAGCAAAATTTTGAAAGTTTTGCCCAGTGTGCGGATAGAGGAAAATAAAAGCTTATTTTAAAAGTAACATAATTTCATAATCATATCATACGGATGTACCCATGAGCAAACTTAAAACGTGACAATACACAGGTAGCTACTCCTGCATACTTATCACACGAAATGGCGAGTTGGCATACCCGTTATCCATCTCCTTATAACTTAAATCCTAGGATCGATCCATACGCCTCCTAATAACTTATATGTACCACACTTGTACTTAAGAGACGCCGTGAACTGATCTCTCCGTCACGGGTGGAGCACATGAGGTTGATGCCACAACAACATGCTCGTGGGACACTCCACGAGAAGCGATACTCAGGGTATCAGAGTACAAAGAGTCTTATATAACTTATAAAACTTATTTTCATAACAAAACGGAACATATATTGGAACATGCGATAATGAGTACAACTTAACAGAAAACTATCGCATGACATGAAAGCTAAATCCAAAGTTTAGAAATAGGAATCGAACGGACTGTCAAAGGAATCGATAATCAAAGACGTGAGGAGTGTACGAATTTAATGAGTTTATAATAATTTGATTGAAAATACGAATCTTTGGCGAGATTAAAATCTAAGAGTGGAACCAGTCACCAAGGTATGGATATTAATCCTATCTTGACAATTTCGTCCCCAAAAATGTGGTTTATTAAACGAACAAGATAAAACCTTGACTCGTTAATAAGGAACCAATAGAGTAGGAAATGAAACTCGTATAAAATAAACCATTTTCTAAATAACTGATGTAAAACAAAACCTTTTCAAAACGTTTGTAACTTCCAACACATATTTCCTAACTTAATCTTAATACGGAATTTGAAATCAGAAATGATATACTTGTATCAAAACGACATAAATCGAAAGAAAAGATTCTATCCGTACCCAATGGACATAAATCGAAAGAAAGGAATTCTATTCGTACGGAACTTTATAACTTATTTCATAACTTAATCTTAATACAGAATTCTTATATTCAAACGACATAAATCGAAAGAAAGGACTCTATCCGTACTGAACTTATAACTTATTTCATAACTTAATCTTAATACGGAATTTAAAATCAGGAATCTTATATTCAAACGACGTAAATCGAAAGAAAGGAGTGTATCCGTACTGAACTTATAACTTATTTCATAACTTAATCTTAATACGGAATTTAAAATCAGTAATGATATACCTATATCCAAACGACGTAAATCGAAAGAAAGGAGTCTATCCGTACTGAACTTATAACTTAATTCATAACTTAATCTTAATACGGAATTTAAAATCAGGAATCTTATATTCAAACGACGTAAATCGAAAGAAAGGAGTCTATCCGTACTGAACTTATAACTTATTTCATAACTTAATCTTAATACGGAATTTAAAATCAGGAATCTTATATTCAAACGACGTAAATCGAAAGAAAGGAGTCTATCCGTACTGAACTTATAACTTATTTCATAACTTAATCTTAATACGGAATTTAAAATCAGGAATCTTATATTCAAACGACGTAAATCGAAAGAAAGGAGTCTATCCGTACTGAACTTATAACTTATTTCATAACTTAATCTTAATACGGAATTTAAAATCAGTAATGATATACCTATATCCAAACGACGTAAATCGAAAGAAAGGAGTCTATCCGTACTGAACTTATAACTTAATTCATAACTTAATCTTAATACGGAATTTAAAATCAGGAATCTTATATTCAAACGACGTAAATCGAAAGAAAGGAGTCTATCCGTACTGAACTTATAACTTATTTCATAACTTAATCTTAATACGGAATTTAAAATCAGGAATCTTATATTCAAACGACGTAAATCGAAAGAAAGGAGTCTATCCGTACTGAACTTATAACTTATTTCATAACTTAATCTTAATACGGAATTTAAAATCAGGAATCTTATATTCAAACGACGTAAATCGAAAGAAAGGAGTCTATCCGTACTGAACTTATAACTTATTTCATAACTTAATCTTAATACGGAATTTAAAATCAGGAATCTTATATTCAAACGACGTAAATCGAAAGAAAGGAGTCTATCCGTACTGAACTTATAACTTATTTCATAACTTAATCTTAATACGGAATTTAAAATCAGGAATCTTATATTCAAACGACGTAAATCGAAAGAAAGGAGTCTATCCGTACTGAACTTATAACTTATTTCATAACTTAATCTTAATACGGAATTTAAAATCAGTAATGATATACCTATATCCAAACGACGTAAATCGAAAGAAAGGAGTCTATCCATACTGAACTTATAACTTATTTCATAACTTAATCTTAATACGAAATTTAAAATCAGGAATCTTATATTCAAACGACGTAAATCGAAAGAAAGGAGTCTATCCGTACTGAACTTATAACTTATTTCATAACTTAATCTTAATAGGGAATTTAAAATCAGGAATCTTATATTCAAACGACGTAAATCGAAAGAAAGGAGTCTATCCGTACTGAACTTATAACTTATTTCATAACTTAATCTTAATACGGAATTTAAAATCAGGAATCTTATATTCAAACGACGTAAATCGAAAGAAAGGAGTCTATCCGTACTGAACTTATAACTTATTTCATAACTTAATCTTAATACGGAATTTAAAATCAGGAATCTTATATTCAAACGACGTAAATCGAAAGAAAGGAGTCTATCCGTACCTTAAAATTTCCAAGTGATGCTACCTTGTTTTCAATTGTAGATTTATACGGGCAGAGTTTAGCCTACTGATTATCCTCTCAACCTAATTTGCACACAAACTAGGTAAGTAACTTAATACAGCATTTACGATAACTCACGAGATCAACCCTCACAAAGAATGACAAAGTGCTATGCTTAAACATCCATCGGATTCACAACGAAGGACAGAGTATTCCCCGAATTCGGGTGGCACTCAACATCCAGTCGAAATCATGATTAATGACAAAGCATCACCCTAATGTGGGCAGCACTTAAACATCCATTGAGTACATTGATCGATCGGACAATGAATCGTAATAGCGATCGAGTTAATTACCCTGTTCTGCAGCACCTCGCTATACTTAATTAGTGTTTCGTGTGTGTTGATTGTGATAATCAGACGATAATTCGGTGCCTAGAGCGAATTTCTTCGTCGACTGAACACCAGAAATCGAATGCCAAGGTCCTCTATTTATAGCTGAATTTTGTCCAGCCCTGCGCATCGTAGCACTATAACACCTACGATGCGTATGGGACTCTATAAAGCCTGCGCATCGTAGGCTTTAAACCCCTACGATGCGTAAGGGATATGTTTTCACTATAGGTTTGCCACGCATGGAACTAGCCTAGCCGAGTCGACATTTTCTTAAAATTCTACTTCATCCGCAAGTTATCAAGATAATCATCAAGTAGGAAATACCCCCCCTAAGTTTTAGGGGCCCTAATCCTGATTCTGAAAATTCTGAAAATCTTAGGGTTTGTGCAGAATCACTTGGGTGTCTTAATTAGGGTTTCCTATTGGACTATAAATCATAATGGTTGCTATATTTTGTGTTTTAAAATTTTCGGGTGTTACACACTCCCTACCTCAACCACTGATAAAACCACTGTTAGTGGGAAATCAGATGATCCCATTAAATTGGGTGATGATTTAAAAAATATCAGGATTTGACGGAACGAATTGAAAAGTTGGATACATCTGTTGCAGATCTTAAAAACATGCTACAGCAGGTGTTGAAAACTCAAAAGATGCAATCCACTGCTGTTCCACCTCAAGCACCTGCTCCACAACAGGCACCTGCTACAAATGAGCTCTGGAATCTATTTCAACCTTTTCTCCATCAACAAGCACAAATAGCAGATCAGCAACATGAAAAACATGTTCAACAGTTGAGAAATGCAATGGAGTCAAGGTTCACGAACACTCAGGCTGATCTAAAGGCTCTCAAAACTCAGATCCTGCACACCACTGGCACTGCTCCTCCAACAGTTCTCTTCATTTATCAACTTCCCCCAGATAATGCCAAAAAGGGGGAGAAAATTCAGGAGTGGAAAAAGAAGGGAATAGAGGATGGTCTCTACATTGAACCAGAAAATGCAAACATGACCAAACAGATCCCTTTGCCAGATGGAAGCAAGAAAATTGATGTGACCACAAATGCACTGGCAGAAGCAGTTGCAAGTGTAAAAAGGGATAGAGAGGCCAAAAGGAAAGCCAGGGTGGATTATCCGGATCAGGGTACTTCAGGGTCAAAAGATGATGAAAATCTTGTTGATGAAAAGAAGAAGCCTACAAGAAGAGTAAGGCTACCCAAATCCATTCCAACCAGACGTTCAAAGTCTGTTCCAAAACCACCACCTAAAACAGCTGTTGTAACTCCTGTTGTACCCACTACTGTTGGTACTTCAGTGGTTTCAACATCTGCTCCCACTTCAACACACACCACTTCAACACACACTACATCCACTGCCTTATCACCATCACCACCAAAAACAAAATCACCTCCTGCCAAAAGGCAGAAGACAGCAGTTGTTACAACATCTGCTGTAAAGACAACAGTGGTTGGAACACCAGTTGTTTCAACAACTGTTAGTCAATCACAAATCAC
This sequence comes from Helianthus tuberosus, assembly GCA_030545235.1. Lineage (NCBI taxonomy): Eukaryota > Viridiplantae > Streptophyta > Magnoliopsida > Asterales > Asteraceae > Helianthus > Helianthus tuberosus. Next base: position 14,298 of record JARYGA010050409.1, on the reverse strand, counting down.
TGCCACTACATCCACCACCACTGTTCCATCCAAAACATCATCAGCCCCTCCTCAAACAAAGAGGAGAAGGCTAATTCTCAAAGATGATGACACTTCACCATCTCAAACATCTTCAAAATCTTTAGCTCTTGTCACAATACCAAAACCAGTTCCTCTCTCTTCAGTTCGAATGCACAAGCCCTTACCTCCTGCAGGTGTTCAATTTCCTCTTGAAGTAGCAGCTGTTAGAGAAGTAATAAAATCTTTTTACTATGAGGATGACCCTGCCAAAAGGAGTTTGCCATCAATAAAAGGATATCCCTGGCCTAAAAATGTTGATGAATATTTGAAGATCAAGGCCAAGCAAGCAGAGGATATCTCAAAAAGAAACACACAAGGGAAATCTGACAAAGAAATTTCTAGAAACTATCAATATCTACTCACACAAGTCAGATCCCTAGAACAATTTGCAAAAAATGTCAGTCAACAAATTTCAGAAAGAGTAGCTGAAACTTTGAAGAAAGACTACATTGAAAGCATCATGGCTCACAAGAAGTACAAAGGAGAGAGATACATGTACAAAGAGTGGACTGTTCCTGAGCTTGAAAATGAAGCAGCAAGAATTCAAGACATGATAAAAAGGAAAGTCACTCACACTCCTCCTGACTGGGCAAAGTTTAGAAAGAATGTACCTGACAAACAGGTAGAACTGAAAAGAATGAAAGAAGAACTGGTTGCTGCTGAATATGGAAACAAAAGACAAATTGCTAGATGGAAAGAAGATGTGGTCAGGATCACCTACAAAAGGTTGGAGGAATTAAGAAAGAAAGATCCAAAAGTTCCTCAAAAGCCTGACTATCCTGAAGCAGAGGTTTCAAAAAGACCATCAAAGCTGCAAATCAGGAGAGCCACTGCCCCAACTGGTGTTGCCATCTATAAAATAAGGACACACAAACAGCTGGAAGGTGAAACCATCCAAGAGATGATAAAAGGAGATGACCTTGTAAAAGAAGGCATAAAGAAAATGATCATAGAAACTCTTGGTTTGGATCAAACTGCAAATACTGCTCAGCCAGTTATGAATAGGCCAGCCTCACCAAATACCTCTGCAAATAAACATCTCCCAAGAAACCCACCAGGCTCAAAAATACAAAAGTGGGAAACTGACAAACAGACCTGCGTATTGACTTTGCTCAGGTCTGGTGGAGAAGTGGAAAAAATATCAAGGGAACAAGCTCTTGGCCTGAGTCTTGAAGATTTGCAGGATCTCCTTGATCTTCCACTTAGCAGGGATGATGAAGACACATATGCCCTAGATTTTGAACTACAATTTAAAGTTCAGATAAGGGAACTGTTGATGAGGCAATAAATGTCCACAATAATGAAGAGTTTTGGCATTATCTGTTCCAGGGGGAGATTGTTGGGATTGAACCCTATCAGAGGAACAGATAATTAAAGCCAAAACTGGATCAGAGCAATGGATCCAGAATAAGCAGATGTTTACATACAAGTCTCTCCCCTTGAAAGTGATTTCAACATCTGTTGACCTCCTATCTGCTGATCTTGCAAACTGCTGACCTACAACTGCTGCTCAAGTAAAGAACTGATGAAAGACTAAAGCCCTGCTGATTCAATCTACTGCCTTGAGTCAAGCACTGCTGATTCGGACAAGTACTGTTGGGTTCACAGCAGTGGAAGTTTGCAGCAGCTGATCTATAGTCTGTTTTGTAATGTAATGTAATAGCAGTAGTTAACATAGCAGTGTTTGTATAGATCAGAGGTTAGAGTTTGTTAGGAGGTTAGATGTCACTTTCATGGTGACGTCAGCTAAGATGCTCAGTGGTTTGCTAGTGCCTATAAATAGTTCAGTACTTTGTACTGTTCTATAAGATCTTTTGCATCATCGTCTTCTTTGCACGAACAAACAACTGAGCTCTGGCTGAGGGGGAGTTTGCATTCATTCATCAATCATTGTAATCGTTATTGAAATAAATTCTATTGGACCGTTCTACGACCTCTAAACGTCAGTTAAGGCAGTTCATCTTTGAATATGAAGGCGGAATCAACATAAACAAAGTCATAACAGCTAGTTTCCTTTTTATCTTTCTTTTCTGATTGATATTTGTGCTTTTACAATGTTTTCTGATACAAATCCGGCAGCACTTCGTTTCACACACAATGACCTTCCTCACTACAAATGACACACACAAACCTATATATAGACTGTAGATTTCGCTTGAACCATTTCAAGCTAAATCATGATTTCGCTTGAACCCATTTCAAGCTAAATCATGATTTCCCTTGAACCATTTCAAGCTAAATCTTCAATGTTGATTTAGCTTGAAACACACATAAACCCTTTCAAGCGAAATCTCCATGTTAAACATGTAAAACCCTAATTAAGACCCTGTTGTGTGTTCATTCAACCTATCTAGCCCTAAGACTTAATGCAGACGAAGTCAACAGACATTCCATGCATCAACAGACTCCCCCTTGGATGTTGACGAAGTCTTCAGCTCCTGAGTCTTCAGTCTTGGTCTTTTCTCCAACTCTCTGTCTTCACATCATAAACATTCTTCACAGGTTTAGAATCACAACCTGAATCTAACTTCCATCTTCCCTTTGACTGTTGATCCAGACTCCCTCTTTCACAGACTCCCCCTCTCGATATGCTAGAATTTGAGATATCTGGTTCAATATTTGACAATTAACTCCCATGAGAATGATGAAGTCCAAAACCTGTTACCCTGCACATCCTCTACCTCACCATAAGTTTCACAAATTTATAACATTTGAATTTAACAAACTTACTGGTAGACATCATATAATTCAACAAACATACTAAACTAAACAAACTTTCAAAACATTTGTATATAGCATTCAAAGTTTTCAACAAACTCTCCCAACCCAATTCATCAAGTTTAGCACTTGGAATTTTGAAAATCAGCTCTTCAACATCAGTTGTCGAAAATCTTTTTGTATTTTATTTTAGAGAAATGCAATAAAGAAATATATACAAACAATATTTTTGTGAGTTTGTGTAAGAGGATCATATCAGTTTATGAAACAAATCACTAGCACCGTTAAGCTTTTGACATTTTAAGTTCTAAACGATTCACATAGATTGACGATATAATTGTCCTCTTAAACTCAATCTAAAAACTTTCGAAATGCTTACCGATACGTTAAAGTATATTAATTTTGCACTAAATTCTTATGGACCCCACGATCTCAGCATATCCCCTCATCATGCAATACACTAACTCAAGTAATGCCTTTAAACTTTCATCGACTATGAATTGTGCGAAAACAACGCAGAATGTTTAAACATTAACAATCAGGTCGATCTTTCGATGCGCAGAGAAAGTCCAATGTTTAAACAAAATAAGAAAATAAAACAAGTTGAAGTTGTTTAGGCTTTAACCACCAGATCGATACTCCCGTATACGCAGAGGTGATCCAAAGCTTAAACGAAACACCAAAGAAAATAAAGCAGAACGTTTAGGCAACAACATCCAGGTCGATATTCACGTATACGCAGAGGATGTCCGATGCTTAAACAAAATAAAGAAATAAAACAAGTTTAAGTCTTTGCAAAATAAAATGCACAATCACAGCGACTTTTCAGCAAGTTGTGAAAGTTCACAAACTGACCGGTTTTTATGTCTTTCGACATTCAGCGATTACCGAGTAGGCACACAGTCAAGAAGGACAAAACTAAGTACTATGCTTTCAACCGTGTTTCCCACTAGAACTAGGCTTTTTCATTTAAGTTTGTATCGTTATCGCAAATCTACTAGTCTAGCTGAGCCTATCGTCACATCCTTAGTGAGATCGCTTATCACATTTGACATTACATTTCTTTAGCATGCTGTGATAGTCCACTGATTTACTATCATTTCCTCTTTTCTCAACAAAACTCATTTTTGCTTTTTCAATGTTTTTGGCATTTTCAAATTTTCTATTTTTTTTTAAATTTTCTCCCCCTAAAATCAAAATATGTTTCAATTTTGATTTTCAAGGAAAATTTGAAAATAAACTGTACAAGAAACATGACAAACTGATATCAAATCGCTTCAATTCGCCTTTCACTCGTCATAAACAATCAGAACTCCCCCTGACAACAAACTATTTTCCCATTTAGATTTCAAAACACTTAAGTTTGTTTTAATCAAATGGGTTTTCCGGAAAATTAGTTTTATGTGTCATTTCACAAATTCGGGGTTTCATCACATTGTTCTTTTTCAACCATTTTAAAGAATTAACAATTAAGACCCTTGTCAACAACAAACACTAGTAGAAAATCAAGTACAACTTAATGTCCCTGATTTACCACTTGTAAATCGAAATATCACAGTTACCATCCTGTGAATTTCTCAAGAATGATGCCGATACCTGCTTCACGCTTACCAACCTGGAAGCTCCGGCAAGTCAGGTTTTTCTATTTGAAAAGATTCACCCAAGCCTGACCAGCCTTGGGTTTAACATTTTTTACCTCAACAGATGGCTCTTCTGGTTTTGACAAACCAGAATCATTGCCTGAACATGGCTTGTCTGACTTTGACCTGTCAGATTCATTGCCTGATGGTGGCTTGTCTAACTTTGAGACGTCAGATTCATCGCCAACCATTTTCTTCTTCTTCTTTTCTTCTTTCGTCCTCGGATTTGTATCTGATGAATTCGTCTTGCTTGACTTTGCAATCAAGGTAGTTGATTCATCAGAACTCTTATTCAATCTGTCCGGTGAACCCGAAGACAAAATTTTCTCCAGATATTCTCTTGCCTTTTTCCTCTTCTTCCTCAGTCTGTCTTTCTACCCCTGAGAAAGCTTTACTTTCTTTTCTTGAATTTTAGGTTCTTGAACCTTCTGTTCTTTGGGCTTGACGTTGACTGGTTTCTTTACCATTTTCTGAGATTCAGCCCTCGATCTTCCCTTTGATCTCATTGGGCAATCTCTGACAATGTGTCCTCTGATGTGGCATTCATAGCACCTTCTTGTTTCGAATCTCTGACTTTGGCAGTTAACAGCAATGTGTCCTTGAAATCCACAAGTGTAACACACTCTGTTATCATACCTTTCACTACTTTCATACCACATACCGTCTTCATACCACACACTTAGATCAAAGCATTGATTTGCCTTGTGGTAATCACCATTTCTTTGTTTTCTATCATTGTAATGATTTGTCCTTGAAGAATCTTCATCCCATCTTCTTTTGTAAACTGGATTTGGCTTTTGAGCACTGTGGTCAAACCTGCACCACTTATTACCAACATTTTGTGAGTTTTCATTTTTAGATTTTTGTGATTTTTGATAATGATAGGATGACTTATCTGATGAGCTTTTATTTTCATTTTTAGGATTTTTCAAATTTTTATCTTTTTGTTTCTGTTCTACACTCTTCTTAACAGGTTTTTGTTTAGAACATTCACCTGTTTCAGTAGATTGCAAAACAGTATTTTTAAATTTTTCTTGTAAATCTAAAAATATTTTTCTTTTCTTTTTCATCATCAGATATTTCATCACAATCTTCAATTTTGACTTTGTCAAAATTTGTAACATTGTCACTTATTGGAACAGAATTGATCGGTTTTGGACACTCATATGGTGCCGAAGTCACAAAACCTTTCAATTTATTCTCTAACTCAGAAATTTTGTTCCGAGCAATTTCAGCTTGATTTTCAAGTCGAATGATTTTCTGAAGATGAGAATTTATTTCAATCTGTTTTTCAAGATTATTGTTAAAAATAACAGACTTTTCATCTTCTAAAACCTTCATTTGACTTTGAAAATCTTTTTCTTTTTCTTTTAACGCTCCATTTTCCAATGTCAAACTGTCCAAACTACTCAACAGTTTGATATTTTCAGACTTCAGTTTTTCACAATTCAAGCGCAACTTCAGAATCTGTTCATCATCAACTTTCTTCTCTTCTTTCAATGCTTTGTTTTCCAATGCTAAACTCTCTACATTCTTCAGAAGTTTGACATTGTCTGTTTCTGATTTTTCCCATTTCGAGCATTTTCCATTCATCTCTCCATTATCAGCTTCTTTCTTTGTTTCCATCTGGTATGTTCCTGCACAAAAAATTTTAACAAAATCAAGTGGATTCATATATTCATCAATGTAACAACCCCTCTTAATATCGTATTTCATAACATTTTTTGCTGCAAGACACACAGTGATTCGTTTCCTCATTTCAATGATTACATCCAAATCTATCTTTTCTGATTCTTCTTTTATTTCATCCAATAACTTCCTTTTTCTTGAATCTTCATGAAGCCTATGATTTGTAATTGTATTGATGAAACTTCCTAAATCAAAGCGTGATAAACTAGAATTCCGTTTCAGTTCATTCACGAATTTATCCCATTCCAAAGGTAAAGCATCAACAAATTTTGAAATTCTTTCATCTTTTGAATGATATATCTTATGTTTTTCTAACTTGATGATTAGATCATAAAACCTTTCTTTCAACTCCTTCACTGATTCATTCTTCTTACATAAAAATTTTTTGAATCTTTTAACATAAACATCCTTATCACCTAATCTCCCACACCAAGATTCACAATGCCAATCATTTAAATTTTCAAGATTCTTGTTTTCCTTTTCATCAAACATTTTGAATTCTTGGTATTTGTGCCTTGTAAATCACCTCGAATCACCTGCAAACAAACAAACAAACAATCAGTTCAAACAAAATGAATACGTAACAGTGTGTTTGTTGACTAAAACAATCTAAGACTCGTTTTCGAAATAACAGCAAGTCAAGCGAAATCACTTGAAGAGTAAACAGCTTCAAGCGAAATCAACACTTAAGATTGTTCAAGCGAAATCAAGTGAAATCAGATTTAGCTTGAAATGAATTCAAGTGAAATCAGATTTAGCTTGAAATGGATTCAAGTGAAATCAGATTTAGCTTGAAATGGATTCAAGTGAAATCAGATTTAGCTTGAAATGGGTTCAAGCAAAATCACAAATTACTCTCAAGCGAAATCTGATCCAAACTATTTTCAAGCGAAATCTACTATTTCGCTTGTATTGTTCACGATATTCAAGCGAAATCCAATCAGATCAATTTCGCTTGAACTGTTCAAGCGAAATCCTTTGATTTCAAGCGAAATTGACAGCCAAACACAAGTTTCAAGCGAAATCTTCACTATATTTCAAGCGAAATCTACTGATGTCATCTTTTACGAACAATTTTCAAGCGAAATCTTAATTTTTTATATGAATTCGATCGATTTTAAGTCCAAATCTTTCAAGGATTAGTTATCACACTAATTCGCTTGTTATATGTCAAACTCAGGTCATTTTCACCGCTGAAATATGTTCAATTCAGAAAAGTAAGAGAAGAAGTGACTAGAAATATGAAAATCCAGTAGAATCAAGCTGTAATGGTATGAACTCCTCGTCCTGAGCTCTGATACCACTTGTTGGACCGTTCTACGACCTCTAAACGTCAGTTAAGGCAGTTCATCTTTGAATATGAAGGCGGAATCAACATAAACAAAGTCATAACAGCTAGTTTCCTTTTTATCTTTCTTTTCTGATTGATATTTGTGCTTTTACAATGTTTTCTGATACAAATCCGGTAGCACTTTGTTTCACACACAATGACCTTCCTCACTACAAATGACACACACAAACCTATATATAGACTGTAGATTTCGCTTGAACCATTTCAAGCTAAATCATGATTTCGCTTGAACCCATTTCAAGCTAAATCATGATTTCCCTTGAACCATTTCAAGCTAAATCTTCAATGTTGATTTAGCTTGAAACACACATAAACCCTTTCAAGCGAAATCTCCATGTTAAACATGTAAAACCCTAATTAAGACCCTGTTGTGTGTTCATTCAACCTATCTAGACCTAAGACTTAATGCAGACGAAGTCAACAGACATTCCATGCATCAACAAATTCAATCTTCCGATTCATTGTGAAAAGATGTTTGATCAAAGTATTACTCTCGTTTGATTGTATGCGAAGTTTGTTTTCATCATAATTCCGATGCACACTCATCCATTTCCATTTTAATTACAAACACAAAATACAATCAGAAACAAACTCAGATCCAACAAGCCTCACGTAATGCCATCACGTAGCGAACGAGAGTTGCTTCAATTGAAGACCTTCTTTCCCTTCGACTGTTTCTGGAGTGCGCAGAAGAGGTTCCACTGTTTTGGCATGACATTCTACGAAAATAAACGGAAAAGAGTTTATTTTAATGAAATAGTACCCTCGGACACGGCCCCGTGCTCAGTGAGGACTGCCCCGTGTTCACCTTTCTGCAGATTTTTAGAACAAGGAATCTCGGAGTTTTAAATTATTTTTCCTACTTTTAAAGCATTTTTTAGCAGAAATAACTTACAACAATGTTGCAAAACTTATTTTTAACAAGATTCCTTGAACAAAAACCTAACAAACATCACAATAAAGCTTGGAATCATGTTAATCTCAAGCTCTAATGGAGGTGTTGAGGTGAAAGAGATGGAGAAGAAGGTAATGGACAAAAGAGGAAAGGACAAGATGGTTGTTGAGAACCTTCTTTTAGAAAATACCTAGGATGGTATGAGTGAAGATTCCCCCAAATCTCTGTCCCTGGAATGGTCCAAATGTGCAGGATTCTTGGCTGCATTTATAGAAAACGACAGCACGCTGCACACGGCCCCGTGTGCAGGCGAGTTCCTGACATATTTTGTCCGTATTCTGACAAAAAGTCAGAAAGGAATCTTTTTGGTGGACACGGGGCGTGTTGACCTGGACACGGCCCCGTGTCTAGAGGCTGTTTATGAAGTTTCGTCTCTTTCTAAGGAACTTATCCGGATTGGGTGGTTCCTTACTGGATGGAACAACCCCAAAGTGCCTAAGATACCTTAATTGCTCTAGATTAAGACGAGAACGCAAGAGGTTGTCGGTGAGGGTGATTCCTATGCTAATTGTAGGTGGACAAGTCCAACCCTTTCCCGGGCTCTCGTTAAAGAAGGTGTATGCCGAATCGCTCAGGTCTATGTATGCACCGAACGAAGTCGATGGGGAGTCCTTCACGGCACAATCGACACAGGGACGACTATCGCCCAAGTCTTTGCTAGAGTTAGAGGTAATATCGGGAACAACGAAGTTGTTTTTATTCAAATGCGAGCCCAACAATTCTTCTTGGGTATCGTCTTCAGATGAATTATTGAAATTCATCTTAAGTTCTTTTAACCAATTAAGAATTAGATCTACCAATTGAAATAGTTCATCAAGAAGCATTTCTCCTAGAAGGTCCGATTGAGAGTGTGACACCCCAGGAAAACCAGTAAACTACACAACACAACTAGCTTCCTCAGTAACCACATGCTAAATTTCGGGACGAAATTTCTTTCAAGTTGGAGATAATGTGACAACTTGAGTTTCCAAGATTTCCAACTTCGCATTAATTGCACGTTAATTGTTTAGGTTGTTTGTTTACACGACTTGTTTATTTCACAACTGTACACGTTTGTAATATGTTAAATCGTATTGTGATTGATATGATATGATATATATGATGTGCCTTATATGTGTGTATGTTAATATATGTTTTATATTAATATTATGTTCAGTATAATTAAAAGTAGAAATTTTGCTATATACCCCTATCCACCAGGAACCTCACTCACCCGAAATCACCCCTACTCCCCTCCACGAAAACCCTCCTGGATGAAAACACTCTAGTGTTTTCGTTAGAGGGTGGGCTGGAGAAAACATGGAATGGGCTTTGGCCCAGTATCGATTTAATATAGGATTTGTTTTATCAGTGCATGAAATAGGTAACTAACAAAAACCCTAATCACCTCCCTTATCTCTCTCGCTTTTCTTGTACTCAACGGCAGTCTTGAGACCTCAAGCCTCACACATATTCATTGTGCATTTTGTTTGGGTTAGTATTTACTGTTAAAAGTTATTCGATGTAATTCATCATGCACTATCTGTTGTTACCATGAACCAACTGTTATGTGCTTTTGTTGTGGAATTGTATTGAGGGGTTTGTTAGGAATTCTTATAATTTGTTGTATGATGTTCGATGTAATATGTGTATCACCACTATAGATAAACTATCGATGATCTGTACGAGTATTGTTTATGCCTGCTGCGCTCATGTTTGATCTGGTATAGATATATTTGAAGGTTTTAAGGGAATGGATGGTATGGTTTGCGTGAAACAACGATCTGATAATATGTAATGTGTGGCTAGGGATGATGATTGTATGATTAGATCTGGTTGAGCATGATTGTTAAAGCTGTTTGTGTAACTGTTGGTGATGAAGACACCATTCAGACGAAAACACTTGGTGTTTTCGCCATGACCCAAGCCGACGAAAACCCCCACCCCGACTTGAATACATCTCGACGAAATCCCAAGGGATTTCGCCACCCAAGTGATTTCGCCCGAAAGGATTTCACCCGAAAGGGGTTTTCGCCTAATGATCTATTACTTGGTTAACTCTGTTAGTTGTTAAATCCATTAGTTTGTTAACTTTGTTAGTTTATTAATTCTATTCAGTATGTAACTCTGTTAAGCTTGTTAACTTTGTTAATTCTGTTAAGTATATAACATTACTAGTTATTAACTCTGTTAAGTTAAGTTGATTAATTCTGTTAATCAATTAACTCTATTAACTCTATTTACTCAGTTAAGTTATGTAACTCCGTTAAGTATGTAACCTTTATTAACTGTGTAACTCTGTTAGTTATCAACTCCGTTAGTTGTTAATTCAGTAAACGTGATAACTCTGTTAAACTTATTAACTTTGTTAGGATATGCATGTAACTCTGATAAACATGTAACATTGTTAGTGTGTAAATCCTGTTAAGTGTGTTAACTTTGTAAAGTATGTTAACTGCTTGTTAATCTTGTCAAGCATGAATTGCATGGCTTTAATTAATTGCTTATATGATACGTGATAATTGCTTAAACACACTTTGTGACATAGATGGCATGTGAATCTATACGAACTTAACTGATTGAGTATACGTGTATAACTATAGGACTTGACTGATTACTTGTGCGCACATAGTTTAGCATACCGAGCAAACCAAGGTGAGTTCACACTCTATCCAAGGCATGGGATTCCCAAGGGTTGGGAATGGGTTAAAGAACTGAACGGTAACTACAAACTTGCGTATTCCCCATACAACAGGATACGTACGACCATAAGACAATCACTCTATCATTTGAAGTCCCTCATTTATCGACTTAATCGCCGAGGCCTATGGTGAGCGGGTCATTAGTAGATAGCGCTATTAGGTTTAACAAACCTCACACCGTGTCGTCCGAACGGGCGTGTACTAATGAACTATGGGCAAAGGGTCAATGCTGATAGACATTGACTTAGGGCACCTCTTACATTTTTTCGTAGCAGTCGATACGCGTGGTCTAGTAACACATGGGAAGCCCCCACTAATCTTCGCAAACATGTCTGATACGAATTAATACGATACATGGTTTACAAAACGAACATATGATTTACGAAACGGATGCTATAACTAAACCACCAACTGTGAACTCGCTCAACTTTGTTGTTGATTCGTTGCTACATGCCTTGCAGGTCGTTAGGTACTCATGGAGCTTGCACAGGGAGGCGCAGTCGTTGTGGGACATGGCAGTGTGTGCCATGCTAAAAACATTACTTTATTTCGTACTTAAAACTTACATTGGGTTTTACAATTATGCTTCCGCTAAACACTTAACTACGTTTTGATTTGAAACACCTTTCATATTGTGTGGGTGAATTTTACTTATTACTTGTTATGTTCAATATGATTGGTGGCTTGATCCTGGTCAGTCACGCCTCCAAGCGGTGATACTCCGCGTGTGGATTTTGGGGGTGTGACAGAGAGCATTCGAGGGAGAGATAGGGATTATTTTTACTTTCGCCCCTCTTAAGGCTACAGGAAAACAATGGGTCTATATAATGGGGCTTATAATTTAGAAAATAACATTCTAAATCTTTATGAGGGCCACCACATATTTGACATCACGTACCATAAGAGTGCTGAAAGTAAAAATATCAGTATCTCTCATGTTTGTGTCAGAAATTACCAACCGTCGGGATCTTACGGTTCTGTTTTCAGTAACTGAAACTTGGGCACGGGGCGTGTTGAGTGGGCACGTCCCCGTGTTCAGCTTACTGTCTGACTTAAAACGGGATTGCCAGTTCCAAAGATTGGGCACGAGGCGTGTTCAGCGGGCATGGCCCGTGCTGAGTTCTGCAGAAGCTGAAAAATTAAGAAAATCAAAAAAAAAAAAAAAAAAAAAAACAGAAAAAAATTAGAAAAAATGATTAGGCCGTTGATTCCTAACTTTCTTAAAATCCTTGTGGCGCCAAAAACTTGATGTGCGTTAGGTGTGATAGGTTTTTAATGTATAATTTAAGCCCTTTTACACTTTTTAGCCATGTTTTAAATTTATAAAACACGATATTTACTAACACTAAACACACATATGGGCAAGTGCACCCATCGTGAACGTAGTATAGTGTTGGTAAGATACCGAGGTCGTCCAAGGACACAAGAGCTTTTAATACCGGTTTATCCTCAACGTCTAATCAAATCAAAAGTTTAGAAAAAGCTTTTTAACTAAAAATTTAAAACTAACTAAAGTGCTGAAAAATAAAATAAAATAAAAACAGATAGACAAGATGAATCACTTGGATCCGACTCGTGTGTAGTGTAACCTTTGATTATTTCCGCACTTTTACACTTTTTAAGAGATTATCTTAGTTATTGTAGCAGGCCACTCTCTTGAAGGTGACGTTACCCTCAACCCAGTAGTTTGAGTCAGCAAGGATACAATCCTAAAGGGTCGGATTATTGAAAGATAATTAATTAAGTTATTAATGCATAATGTGGTATGCCCCTCTTTTGAAGGTGACGTTACCCTCGGCTAAGTAGTCTGAGTTAGCAGGGATACAGTCCTAAGTAGCCGGGTTAAAGTTTTAATAGTAGCTTACATATGAGGGGATCAAAGAGTTTGGACCCCCGCCATCCAATACCGGTGAGTATTGAAGGAGGTCCTACTAAATTTAACCCAGGTCCTTGCAGGATCTATACACTGAACAAGGCAAGACTCTTACCAAACCGTTCCCTTAACCCCGGACCAGGTAGCCAACATACCTCCATATAGACCGTGGAGATATGAATGGTGAAAATCTTTTATTTTATATAGATAGTAAAATAATGCCAAGACACCACAGACAAACGATAAGGAAGAATCACCTTCAACATAAGAAACTAGTTATTAAAGTCATTAATACATAACCAAATAAAAAGTGCGAAAAGATTAAAAATAAAAAAGTATTACACTAGACACTTGTCTTCACCAAGTGATGTAAGAGACTTAGGCAAACATGGCCTTTAATTGTCAAGAACTCTTACGATCAATCTTGGATCCCGAGATGACTCACACACTCTATGATGGATGATGGATGATGGTGGTGGATGATGGTGTTGTGGTGGTGGTGGAGTGTTGGTGAAGTGTGAGAGAGGTGGTGTGCCAAGGGATGGTTTGCAAATGAGCCAAGCACCCCTATTTATAGCCTGAACAGCAGCTCGGGCACGGCCCCGTGTGCATTGGGCACAGCCCCGTGTCCACCCTCCTTCTCTTTCTTCATTAATTGCAGTTTGTCTACATTAGTTGACCGCACCCCCGTGTCCGCTGGGCACGTCCCCGTGTGCAGAAGCGTATCTGTACTATCAAGATTTCCCCAGATTCTTTGAATCTTAGAGTTGACCACTGCCCCGTGTCCGCTGGGCACGCCCCCGTGGTGGGTGATAGAAGCTTCTACAACTTTGTCTTTTCTGCAGACACTTGGGCATGCCCCCGTGCTCTTTGAGCACGGGGCGTGTTCAGCCTTATGTTCTCTTGTTTTTGCTTGGGAAGATGCTGTCGGGGGTCGGGCATGCCACGTTTATTCCTTTTCATGTATTTATGTTAGATTTAGATTCCTTTTTGCTTCTTTTGTTCATTTGAGCTCATTTAATCCTGAAAATACAAAAGGAAGACAAAAACACACTTTTTCCAACATTAGTACTAAAAAAGGGTTAGTTTTATGACACAGTTGATGTAATTTATATGTTGCATTTTGCATACATCAATTTCCATCCAGCGTCTTTGTCTCATATTCAATTCTTTTTGCCCAAAAACATATCTTAAACTTTTATGATCAGTAAATATGGTAAACTTACTACCATAAAGGTAATGTCTCCAAATTTTATGGGCGAAAATTATAGCTCCTAATTCTAGATCATGGGTTGAATAATTCTCTTCATGATTCTTAAGTAGTCTAGATG
>JARYGA010050408.1:0-49841 GCA_030545235.1 Helianthus tuberosus | reverse complement strand
TGACCTTCTTCTAGGAAGATGTCGACTCAAGGGAACACCGATATCAACAACCCTCTACCGACAACAGAGGCAGAAATGCAAGAGCGCCTCTTACAGGCCATCGCACGGTACGAGGCCCGTCGCTCCGATTGCAGCGGAGGTACCTCGGGAAATAACCCCCCCAACAGTAATGTCTAGTCCTTTAAGACACATTACAAAACGTTTGGACATTTCCACGAGTGCCTTGCTAAGGCCTTACGCGAATAATGTTGCTTACATCGCAGGCTGCACCTACAAACAGTTCTTGGACCACAAACCTCGAGAGTTCGACGGCACTGTGGGTGCCTTAGCCGTCGTTCGCTGGGTTGAAAAGATAGATTCTGTTTTACGATTGAGCAAATGTGACCCCGAACATCAAGTCAAGTATATAACTGGACTATTGGTGGATGAGGCTCTGTCATGGTGGAACCATCAAGTTCGGACAATGGGCGAGACCGCTGCGTATGCTATGACGTGGGACGAACTGAAAGATCTGATGCGTAAGAGATATTGCTCGAGGGCAGAAGTCCAAAAGCTGGAAACAGAACTGTGGAACTTGAAAATGGAAGGACCAAAGATAGCGGAGTATGTGCAGAGATTTAACGAATTATCACAAGTTGCCTTACTCCTGGGGGCACCAGAGTTTAAGAGAATTGAATAGTTCATAAGTGGATTGGCACCTCAGATTCTAAGCCTGGTAACAACATTTAAACCTTCAACGATCACCGAGGCTATCAACATAAGCATGGCACTCACGGAAGAAACAGTTAGACGAGGAGAATTTTCCACTGCTGAGGAGAAAAAGGAGACTGCTATAGAGGCATCTGGGGATAACAAGAGAAAGATCGCAAATTTCAAGATGATTACTCGGGGGAGTAGCAAGAAGAAGACCAAAAAGGGAAAAGACTACATGGGTATCTTACCTAAGTGCGACAATTGTTTACGTTATCATGTCGGGCGATGTAGATATGGAAAATGTGCTAACTGTGGAAAGAGGGGGCATCCTAAAGAAACTTGTTGGCAAGGTACTGAAAGTAGAAATGGAGGCCAAAACGGTAGTAAGAATCACGAAGGGGACAACGACAATGACAATTGTCAAGGCAGATTGAGTGATAAACAGAAACGAGCCCGAGGTTGTTTTAACTGTGGAAGCAAAAAGCATTTTAGAAAATATTGCCCTAAAAACAATCAGGCACAAGGATGAAAGCTCCCCACCAGAGCTAGGGAGATACGCCAGGGATCCAAGCATGGATATCGGTACGTCCCGAATTACTTAATGTTATGCATCTGTATTGCCAAATACTGTTGCAAATTTTACGATTCGCACCTCTAGAGTTCGAGAGTATAATTGGTTTCAGTAGGGAGTAAGTAGATATTCTAGTACCCATTAGAACTAGCTTAGGGGAAGCTAGTGGAAGCCAACACAGTAACTGGAATCGGCAAGATAGAACCCGGAGAACGTAAGTTTACGCTAGATCTATTGCCAGTTGAGTTAGGAAGCTTCAACGTGGTAATTGGATGTATTAGTTGGCAAGCAGTCGAGCGGAGGTTGATATCCGCACCTCGATGACAAATGAGGGAATGATTGTGACTCACGAAGCAGGATACGCCACCACCGATCACGAATTGCTTAAGGCACGAAAGTTGTTGTGGGAAGGATGTGTTGTTTCATGGCTCATGTCGGGGACAAGGGAGCCGAAGAACTAAAACTTAACGATTCCCCCGTGATCAGAGAATACCCTAAAGTCTTCCTTGAAGACTAGCCAGAATTACCTCCTCAACGACAAGTCGAATTTTTGCATCGATTTGATTCCAGGTGTCGCGCCTGTAGTCAATGCACCCTGAGCGACTTACACCTTCGGAAATGCAAAGATTGACAGCAAAGTTTTAGCAGTGGATAGAGAAGGAAGATAACAGACCAAGATGTCCCTTTTGGATAACCCCATTTCTGCACGTCAGAAAGAAGGATGATGATTTTCAAATAAACATCAACTTCCAGGAGCTGAACGAGCTAACACACGAGAGTCGGTGACTCTTACTAAGGGTTAACGAACCTCTTACATAACTGACTATGAGGACCCAACTACTACTACATGACTGGTCGATGATCGAGCGTCGTTAGCGGTGAAATTCAGGAAGAAAGTATACTAGGGCGAAATTGTGGGACAATGACTTGTTCTTAGACATAAACAAAATGGTGTTTCCTACACAATGTACAAACCGGATCCACACGGGATACGAAATCTGGAGAATCTAGAAAACATATATTTAGGACCTTTGGGAACCCAGGTCCAAACTCGTAAGGGTTTTTATTTAGGAACCATATCTGTCAACTCAATCAACCATCATTAACCTGGCGCATATGCCAGTTCCGTTGACCCAAACAGAGAGTACTTGGATTTCTTTTACTTCTGGCGAGTAGATGTTTGCATCTCTACTCCCCTTAATGGTAGTTGCATCACAATAATTTTCTCGCTGAGAGCCAACACACATTTGCTTCGATATCTGGTCATCTCTTCACTTTAGCAGATACTCGTTGTTCCTTTTCTTGGAAACTTACCTGACATACATGCATCATTTGCTACGCATGTGATTTCGTTTTGAACAAACACTTCATTGGAATTTACATAATATTTGCTAAACCTAATTACTGATTCCTGATTCGAGTAACCTACATTAGTGTTATTGTTGGCTCTTTTGTTACCAAGCCAACACACTTTCTTGAAACCGCTTTCTTTAAAGTTACATTCATGGTTTATTTTGCTGCCCTGCCGAGAATTCCTTGTTGATACATACGTTTATTGTCGGGTTACGTTGAAACCAAGTTCAATTGCTTGAACTTATCCAGTTCACAGGTTTAACTTGAAACGCTATAGGATGTATTGGGAGAATCATATTCAACTATTTTTGCAGAGATTCTTTCATTTCGAGTCGTAGTAGATTTGGTTGGTCTACGACTCCCCTAAAATGTTTGATTTGTTTCGATACCTTGCGGTGATATTTTCACAAAATTGAAGCTTGCGCTAATTTGGTTACTCACTTCGTACACGGATTTAATTCCCTATTTAGTTGTTAACAAACCATTTTGGATCTTCACGATCAAAGCGGTCTCAACACAATTGTGTGTTAAGGCAATGGTACATATATTCATTTCATAAGCACAATGTACCTCCTAACGATTCTTTCGTTGTCAATCAAATGCCTTGCGATACTTATTACTTTTCATCTTCGATTGGAAACAGTGGTTCTTTGATGTTCCGTATTTAATTGGAAACTCTATAACATGGTATAAATCAAACCTTCAGATTGTCTCAGTACACTTTCATTTGGTTTAAAACACGGTGAACTTGTTCAATCACCACTATTAATGAATTATTTCATTTCGACACCCTGTGGCGTCGTTACAAACTTGTAACTTGTGCCAATCATGGTCAACCGTTTCACACAAAACTACATGTACTTTTGTTTGACTTGTCATTTAAACATTCCTGATGCAACTACGAATCAAGACAATGATACACCAAATTCATTTGTATTCCATTCGGTGTATCTCCACCATTCAAAAATGTCAACACACTAAACCTTACCAGACGTTTACTCAGGAGTTGACAGATCATTTTACTTTGGCGTTTGAGTTGATTGATTTTGAATTCATATAGCGGGCGCTATGGTTTGTGAAAAACTCGTTTGCATATTGCAACCGATCGTTTAGAAATCTTATTAGTCAAAACTCCACTTTTGTGGAACCCCTGTTAGCTGGATTACGCTATACCATATATCAAATACGTACTGTACCTTTAACATCAAAACGCTAGGAGCACACACCTTTTTTTTAACCCTAGGATTCGGGTTGTGAAATATGTTTGGACTCACCTAATGTGAGTAATGTTTGCTTCGGATTGATAATTATCTACTTCGATATTATCCGTATACATACAAGTGTGACTCACCCATAAGGTAGTACAAATTTCGAGGAAGAAATTTCTTTAACGGGGGGAGAATGTGACAACCCTCACAAAACCAGGTATCCGTACAATTAATTAATATTTGACTAATGCTTAATTACTGTGCTTGCTTACAACTGTGGTTCAACTGTTTCTTGATTTCTGATACATACATATACATGCATCATACCTTACTACTGTCACTCTATTATTTACACACAAACATCAGTGACAACCTTGATGCACAAAAGCATAGTTAGCACAATAAACGGATAACCCAGTAAACATGCTGACATAGCCAGCACTAGACAGACACTGTCTCTGAGGCCAGTATGAGCCGGGAATAGATTACTACACTAGTAGGAAGTGTAGGGAGGTAAGGATTGTAAGAACTGCGTCACTAGGTGATAGTTATAGTGACCGGATGTGCCTAAAACATGCTTTAACTACAAAAATCCTGCACTTTATTACAAAATTCAGCATTTAAGTTAACTAGTAAAGTGCAAAAACATGGGAAAATAATACTAGACACTCTCCAAAGTGTCGGGAATTCATTGTGTCACTAAAACTAATATTAACGACACTTTAAATGCTTATTTAGCACTTTAACGGATCTGTATCCAACCGAACAACCGGACTTTACCCAGAACATAAAAATATTGTCAATGACATTGTTTTTCCTTTTCTGAGCCAGTTAGGGTCCCCGAACACCCTAACACCTGTTATAATACACTACACACTAGTAACTAGTTTAAACTCCTAACTAATCAAACTAACACTTAACTATCTAGTTCAAATTGAACCATAACCCCACCCCCCCCCTTGACCGAATCGGTCCCCATGTGGGGACACACCACACAATTTTTGAATATTTTATTTGAGGATGTTTAATATCTTGTGAACATATTATATGGTGGTTAATAAGGTTAAATGGTTTATAAATAAGACAAAGAGACTACACATTTCATTCTCACCAACACTTAAACAAAAACTACTCTCCCTCTCCTCTCCTTTGGATCAGCCGAACACCACAACCATCACCTCACCATCCTTTAAATCTTGTTCAAGCTATTTTCATACACACAAAGGTGCTAGAGATCATACGAGGAGACCCGGTGCTTACGGAATCTCCAGGACCTCACTACATCGCTTTTATCCACCTAGTTTTCGCTTTGATTCTTCCCTAGCCTTGAGCTAGTAGTAAGTGCTTCTAAACACTTCCTTGTTCATGATTAAAGTGGTTAATAAGAAGTTTAACGGTTAAAACTCGAGAACACTTAAGATCAAAGCATAAAGTCTTGTAAGAATGATAAACTTGTTGGTTAAAGGGTAAATAATGGTGTAAAACTTGTGTATCTTGTTTAGTTATGGTTATTTTATGTTGATGGTCGCTAGTAATGGAACGGATCGTCATCTAACCACGCTAGATCGTGTTCATGGAACATGAACTAGCAATATGTGAAGGGTAGAAGATACAAGATGACAAACCCTTCCATACATAAACATGAACTTGTGTAAAGTTGATGTTTTTTTGTAAAATAGAGTTTTAAACTAGTAGATCTAAAGATCTACAAGTGGTATTTTCGAAGAACCAAGTAAAATATACAAGTCTTACTTTGAAGTCGGATCTTTCATAAACTAAAGGTGTTTTTGTGAACAAACAAGTGTGTAAACACTTGTGTAACAAAATGATTTAACAAAGAAATATTTCCGTAATTTTTGACTAGAAGTTGTTGGTTGAATTTTAAAAAGAAAATGATACGCTAGTAAGCGTGGCCACCTCCAGTTACAGAGGAAACTCTGGCGAAATTTTTCCAGAAATATAACACTTAGAATATTTTTGTGACAAGTGTTTATAAATATATTTTTGACTTGTTTTCCCAAACAAATTTCGCCATGATTTTTATTGTAAAATAACCAAGTATTCGGAGGTGGATTTTCGTAAATAAAACTTGTTAAATATATATTTAGAATATATATTTCATAGTAAAACGCTTGTGTGATTTTATGATTATTTTGTGAACTACACATATATTATTTTTAGGGTAAAAATAATATAACTCGTACACACTAAAAAGTAACGACTCCAAAATAATACCAACGCCCTCACAAATAAATATTTAAGTTACACCGGTATTATTATTACCACACGAACTTTAAAAATGTAACTTATGTATTTTTGGAAAAATACTCTTAAATGTGTGTTTTGATAAAAGTATTATTTTGGAAAATTGTATGGAATAAAATAACATATTTTTGGGAAAAATATGTATATTTTGGAGATAGAATATTTTAGACAAATGAATAAAAATATATTTTATTAAGTGAGACTTAATAATATATTTTTGGAATTACAAAAACGCACATGTATTAAAACCCCCATCCTTGGAAAGGAATATAATTATTAAATAATTAAGAAGTGGAAATTCGAAATAGTTGCCTAACTATTTCCCAAAAACGTTAAACCTTAAGCCAAGGCACGGCCATCCGTCTAATAGAAGTTAATACGTGTAGGTCGTCACGCAGCAGGTTGATTGGGAGATACTATTTCGAGACGCACTTCTGTGAGTTCATGTCCCCCTTTTCTCTTAACTGTTTTCAGTTTTTATACTTCGGGGGTGAAATACAAGTTACTATAATTACGAATACTTTTTACATGATATGGTTAGCGTAAGGAGGGTTACTACTTAGATCATGTGAGTGGGTAGGCGGGAACTGGAGGCCGTTAATCCTCATTTTAGGACCGAGGGTCATTAGCGGTAGATCTATCTGGGTGTAGCGAGCCCAACCCCTGAGTCCGCTGAATGAACCAGGTGGTGACTTTGAGCCCGACACAAAAATCTGCTAGGTTTGAGTCTTCCTACTGCACTTCACACATATCATTGGCTTTGCAACCTAATGGTGATCTCTTTTTCCTTATTTGCTACATACCAGGGATTTTCGTACATACTGACATTTTTACAAGGGTTTATACAAACTCACCTACACATGAACTCGCTCAACTTTATGTTGACTTTTCAAACTACATGTATTTCAGGAAACAAACGGATCTGGCACGGTATGCACATATTTTCAAGCTGCGTTTGAATAAAGAAGTCACCCAGGGTTTTGAAGGTGTAACCTCTTCTTGGACGGGTTACATATCCCTAAACCTAGTTTTATTTAAAGCCTTTTGCTAAGTCTTTATGAACTCAATTTAATCAAATTAAGGTTTGTAAACTTATTTTGTGATTGTTGAAAATGGGATTTTTCTAAACTTTATTAATGGATGAATATCTCATGTTTTTATCATATAGCATTGTTATGATTGTTGCTATGGTATTAAGAAGTCACACCAAATAAACCCACGCTTCCGCAAAGCCAGGGTGTGACACTAGAGAGGTTACATATGGAACTCTTTGGTCCTGTAAGCGTGAAAAGCATATCAGGAGATCTGTATTGCCTTGTAGTAATGGATGATTACTCGAGATTTTCTTGGGTACGGTTTCTAGAGACAAAAGATGAGGTTTTCACGAGTTTGATGAAGCGGTTCAGGAAGCTGGAGAATCTGTACAAAGTTCCGATTAGACAAATCAGAAGTGATAATGGTACAGAATTCAAAAATAGCAGAATGACAGAATTTTGCGAAGAAAAGGGTATTTTGCATGAATTCAGCGCTCCGTACACGCCACAACAGAATGGAGTGGCAGAACGAAAGAATCAGACGTTGATTGAGGCTGCTCGCACTATGTTGGTTGATTCAAAGCTCCTTGTGAGCTTCTGGAGCGAAGCACTAGCCTCTGCATGCTACACCCTAAATTGAGTGTTGAAAGTCAAACCACACAACAAGACGTGCTTTGAGCTGCTGAACAACCGGAAGCCAAACCTGGAATATCTTGAACCTTTTGGTTCACTGTGCACAATTATAGATCCAGATGGAAAATTCGGGGCATAGTACTTAGAAGGAATCTTTGTTAGATATTCTAGTCCACTCAGGCGAGTATATCTACCAAGTCTTAAACGAATAATTGAAGCTCAACATGTTGATTGCCAGGGGTATACAATGCCTACACAAAAACCTGGTGCTGTGTGGATGTTCGACTACGAGGGGTTATGGAATTCTTTTGAGCTTCCAGACGAACCATCAGATGATGAATTAGTAAAGCTATATCAGCAACATTTGTCATCCTCGCAAGAACAAGTGCCAAGACCTATGGTGGTTACTAATGAACAATCAGGTTGTGCTAATGATTCGGAAGTTGGCCCTAGTCTCACTTCGAACGAATCTCAAACTCAGACTTCAGAAATAGTTGCTCCAGCAGAAAATGCTCCTGCCATGGTGTTCGACAACACAAATGATTCAAATTTAGACAGTCCCACATTCGATCAGGGAGATACTGACTCTGAGGGGGAGCAGATCCAACTTGAGATTCAGACGGATGAAGTCACTCAAGATGCGGAGCAGAATGTCACAAACTTGGAGAACGAGGTGATAGTTTCTGATGAGGTGATGCCACAGACATTATCCTATCACCCTGAAGAGTTTATCATAGGAGAGCTTCAAACCGGTGTTCGAACCAGACGCCAAATTGATTAGGGCCTTTCGTGTTTTTATTCTAAATTGCTCCATTACAAAACGATTTTTCTCTCAAGTGTTTTATCTCACATGTAGAGCCTAAAACATACAAAGAGGCACTGATGGAGGAATCGTGGGTGAATGCAATATAAGAAGAACTTGGTCAATTTGAAAAGCATGGGGTTTGGAAGCTAGTCGATTTGCCCGACGGCCACAGAAAGATAAATACAAAGTGGGTATTCAAGTGCAAAAGAGACGATCGAGGAGTGGTTGTGCGTAACAAAGCTCGCCTAGTCGTTCAGGGTTTTAGTCAGCAAGAGGGAATTGATTTCACCGAAGTATATGTATCCTTTGCTCGGCTAGAGGCGATTAGAATCTTTTTCGCTTTTGCATCATGGAAAGGGTTCAAGGTGTATCAGTTAGATGTCAAATCGGCGTTGTTATATGGAAAAGTGAGAGAAGATGTGTACAGCCACCGGGCTTCACTGACCCTATCCACAAAGATATGGTCTATCTCCCAGACAAAGCCTTATACGGGTTGCACCAGGCCTCGAGAGCCTGGTATGAGAAGCTCTCTCAGCACCTGTTCACGACCGGCTTCACACGAGGGAAGGTAGATGCAACTCTCTTCACAAAAGAATCTGGTGGTCATCTTCTGATAGTTTAAATATACGTGGATGACATTATATTTGGGTCTACCAACGACGATCTCTGCAAAGAATTTGAAAAAGTAATAAAGCAGAAGTTCAAAATGAGCTCAATGGGAGAGATGAAGTTCTTCCTTAGCTTGCAGGTCGATCAACTGCCAGGAGGGATCTTTATTCATTAAACGAAGTCCGTTCATGACGTGTTGGAGAAATTCAGCATGACAGGGACTTCTTCTATGTCTACCCCATTAGCAACTAACCATGGTATCAATCCGGATATCATGGGAGAAAAGGTTGACGAAACCTTGTACCGGTCGATGATTGATTCGCTCATGTACTTAACCGCGTCGAGACCTGATATAATGTACCCGACATGCCTCGCGACACGCTACCAATCAAGTCCGAGGGCTTTTCATCTGATCATCTTCAAGAGAATCTTGTGCTACTTGAAAGGAAATCCGAGCTTAGGCTTGTGGTATCCAAAAGACGGTGACTTCAATCTTGAGGGCTACTCCGATTCACATTAAGGCTGCTGCAAAATCAATGCGAATTCTACAACGGTCGGCTGCCAGTTCTTTGGAACACGCCTGGTAACATGGCAGTGTAAGAAACAGACCACAACGCTCTCTCTACATGCGAAGCTGAGTACGTCTCGGCTAGCAGTTGTCGTTCACAGTTATTTTAGATTCAACAGTAGATGAGAGACTATGGTGTGCAATTTCTTAACTCGTCGATATTTGTAGATAATGAGGCTGCTGAAAATTTCACCAAAAACCCAGTACATCACGCTAAAACTAAACATATTGAGATTCGACATCACTTCATTCGTAATTGTTATGAAAAGAAGTTGATTAGAATTGAAAAAATCCACACCGACAAACAAAAGGCTGACTTACATACATAACCGTTTGATCGATCACGTTATAAATATCTTTTGAAACTAAACGGTATGAAGCTTTTGTCATCAGGGGGGAGACATAGTTGGCTGACTTACATACATAACCGTTTGATCGATCACGTTTCCAATGCAGAGGATGTTAAGAAGCAATCTGCATTGGTTTGTCAAATTTTTAAAGTTTTGGATTTTAGGGGAAGATAATGTTGTAGAAAATACAAAAACATTAAAAATGTAAAATTATAAAAACAGTAAAAATGAAAAAAAAAATGTAAAAAACATAGAAAAAGACAAAAAGAGTTAGTGTAATAAGAGGAAATGATAGTACATCAGCTAGACTGTCACAGTATGCTAAAGATTTGGAAATTTAAAAAAGCGTTAAACAGTCTCACTGATAATGTGCCAGTAGGTTTTTACACATTTAGTAGATTGAATTCGATATATAAACATAAAAACAATATCTTGCTTATCTCGTGGGGAACATCTCTCGGATATATGGATAACCCCCGAAATCTTGTTTGAGAGATTGCCTAATTCTAAGACACTAGGTCTTTATACAATCTGATATCTGGGGTATTATACCAGGTCTTCTGATTTTGCATCAGCAATGGCCTAGACCTCATATAATACTTTATGCACTTTAAATAGCTTTTCCTCTGCATAAAAACTGAGAAAATATCCAAAGATATATATCAAGTGCAGTTGTAAAGAAGATCCCAAAGTGGGACACACCTAAAGTCGAGCCTTCATCTCTTTGACTGAACGGAAGTTCTAACCTGAGCTCTCAAGGTCTCACACTACCCAGAGACCTGATATCAATATAGTATATTCACCTGTAAGACTGAATTTAGGGAATCTTGATACGGGAGTATATTCTGAGGTGGGACACGAGAATAAGTTAAGTGCTTAAGACATTAATCTCGTATCTCGAATCAGTTGAACTTTGTGTAAGAATTTAAGTGGATCAATATACTGACAATCTACGTTAAATATTTAAAACTTAAAGTGTTTATAAGCTCAATGGTGCTAGTGATTTGTAGGCAGCTAATATGATCCTGTAACACAACTCACAAAAATATGTTTGTAAATAGTTTGTTGTTTCATTTTCAGATTAAACCCAAAAAGATTTTTAGTGTGTTTTAACATAAAGTTTGTAAAAATACAAAAAGATTTTATTTATGCTTTATTTTCGACAAACCAGTGTTTGAAAGCTGATCTTCAAAATCTCAGACGCAGAAGCAGATTTCGAATAGACTGGGTGGGAGCTAATCTGAAAGTGTTGGGAAACTTGGAAAACTGAACAAGTTCATTAAGTTGAAACTCGTAATTTTTGAAAAAGCTGAAAATTTTGAACAAAAACGTCAGATGGTTCGTAAATCGGGTCAACCAAGGTCATTAACTTGGACTTGGTCGGCAAATCGAGTAACCAGGGTCATTAACTTGGACCTGGATACTTGAGTGGATGTTAAAATCTGATAAAATTTGAAAAAGTTTTGAAAAATTGAAAATTTTGGAATTGCTCAAATTCCATCCGGATGTATGAAGGAAAAGTTCATCCGGAATGTTTTTCTCCATCCGGACGGATGGACTTGACATATATATAGGCCATCCGGACAAGGTTTGCTCATTCGAACCTTTTTCATCTGGAGAGATATCATATTTTCTCTCAACTTTTTCGATCCATTCCTAAATGAAACTCTACCAAAATTCATACCTGAGGGTGTTGATTTGCACAACATCCAGAATGGTGAAGGTAGAATTTCATTTGCACTTCATTTGAATGGTCATTTTGACATCCGAAGAACTGTCGGCACTTATACTTTGATTTAGAGAGTTTTAATTAAGAAATTGATCATGGATTCAATCACATCAGCACCTTAATTGATATAATCAAATATCAATTTGATAAAATCTAACAAAATTTGTCTGTTTAATATTTGAATGATCATGTTTTGTTCATCCGGATGAGTCCATCCGAACAGATAGGGCTGTTTAATCTGAACAGTACATGTTATTGGCCATCCAGATGAAACTGATATTGTTTGATGTGTTGATTGTTCATCCGGATGAGAAAGTCCATCCGGAGAATGCTCATCCAAACCATGTGATTTGTTTTTCATCGGGGTCACAAGTCCATCCGGACTAAGTTCATCCGGATGGAATGTGTATGATAGTTGAAATTTTTCTAAGTGTTAGTCAATTTTCAAAATGCAACATTTTTCTCGATATACGTTCAATGCCTTATAAAGTGTATTATGTGCAGGCTAAAAGTTCGGATTTCAATAATAAACACAACATAGGTTGCACCTTAGATAAATAATTGACAAAGATGGGTTCTTTTGTGGAAATTCTAAAGTTTATCGATGATAGCCGAATTCATAAAGCATTGACTGATCAACATAGATGTTATGAGTCATATGTCAGAACATTCTGGAACTCGGCACACTATGAAGAAGCAGATAAGGTGATACACTCTGCAGTTAAGATGAAAGAGGAAAATGATAAAGATATTGACGTTCCGATAAAGATAACTGTTGGCGATATTCGAAGAGGGTTGGAACTGAATGATAAAGATGAAGATCCGATACACGTTCCAGAAAGATTGTGCAAGGTTTTGTGGATGAGAATGGGGTATATAGGATTCGTAAACGATCAAGCATATGCAAAGTCAAAGTTATCAAAGCCTTACAAATTTCTCGTTCCCTCAGTGATACATGCTTTAGGCCACAGGAAGGGTGGATACGATGAATCAGCAGACTACATCATGAACATCACTACTTGTTTGATATTGAACAGGCCTTACAACATTTCACAAATGATTTTCAATCACATGTTCGATAACATTAAAGGTGAACGATTTCTTCAATATCCAAGGTTTGTGCAGATGTTATTAGACGATCAAATTCCAAACTTACCAAAGGCTGATGATGATGAGCTGAAGTTAGATCATATAGATAACGAGACCTTGAAGAGGTTGGATGTATACAGAGGGGTTGAAAAAGGTAAAGAACCGAATTTGAAAGGGAAGTTTACTGCTATCAAGACATCTGATTATCAAGCTCCAGCAGATGATAAATGGAGGCATGGTGGTTCTGATACTGAAACAAAGAAGATGAAGTTGTTTGAACCTAAAAAGACTAGGTGGTGGGTGAAGAAAGATGAAAAGAAGAAAAGGAAAAATCCAACACCGCGAATTCCAAAGGCTACAACACCAAAGGCACCACCGAATAGAGTTCCTAAGAAAAAGAAATCACCACCACATCTTGTTGATGAACTAGATGATGATGTTGTTCCTCCTGAAGATGTTAATGTTGCAGGTGGTGATCATGAAATTTTCTTTGATGAAATTGAAAACATTATAGCAGATCAAGATGCTGTTAAAGTTGCTGAAAAAGTTGGTGGTGAGAAAAGTGGTAAAAATCTTGAAGCTGTGAAAGAGACGTTTGTTGAAGGTGTCGTGCATACGGATTCAAGTGAAACAGAAAGTGATATCGATCTAACTCAGATTGCACCAACAACATATGTCAGTGGCAAAATCAAAATTAAAGGTCCTTAGAAGAAAAAGAAGAATTCAGATGATGAAGATGATACTTATGAGCCTTCAGCTGCAGAAACATAAAAGTTAAAGAAGAAGAAAGGTAGGGGAATGAAACGAAGTGCTCAACCTACAGGCGAAGTTTCAAGAAGGAAGAAAGTCAGGAAGACTACAGTGAAAGTTGTGAAAGACACATCTAGTATTCCTGAACAAATTCCAGAAGTTGAAAGAGTTGAAAATGTTGAAGTGGAGATTCCTGTACAAAGTGAATTCAGAATGGTTACACCTCCTACTTCACCAATCCGAGAATCAATTTCAGAAGTTCATGTTACAACTCCAGAGAAACCGGCAAAGATTGTTGAAGAACCTGGCTCCACATCGAAGAAAATTTCAACTCCCAGGCAAGAAGGTTCTAGTCAAAGCTTACCTAAAGTTCCATCGAATCTTGATGCTGGTCCAACAAGTCTAGATGATGTTGGATATATTTCGTTCTTCAATGATGATAAAGTTGATGAATTAGCAAAGAAGGTTGCAGAGTTAGAAAAGGTGAAAGCAGAATCTGAAGCAAAGCTGAAAGCTATTGTAGAAAAGCTTAAGCAGGTTAAAGCTGAGAATGTGCTGCTAAAGAATGAGATTCTAGCCATGAATGATCAGATAGAGGATGTTAAAGTTGTCAACAATGTGTTGAATGACATGTTTGATGAGTTGTTGTCTACGAATGCTGACTTAAGTGATGCTAATACAACGATGAGTCATGCCAATGAGATCATGCAGAAAGAGATAGAAGATTTGAAAGCAGACAAGGAAAACAAGTCTAAGAAAATAGAGATGTTATATGCTGTAATTGAAGACATACTTGGAATAAATGTTCATGAAGCTTATGATGAGATTGGAGTCCAAAGAGCTGAGGCTCGGAGGATGGAATGACAAAGACTTGATGAACAAGAAGATGCGAATGCTGCAAAGGATAAAGGAAAGAATATTGCTGAAGAAGAAGTCCTTAAATCATCGGGCTAACAAGAGCAACAATCAACTAACATTGAAGTTAATACTGAAACATCGATTGTTCTTGCTCAACAATTTATCCTTGTAGGTGAAGCAAAGAGAGTATCTTACAGTAGAGAAGACAACGCAAGGATAATTGAAGTTGAAAGCCGTCGACTGAAAGCTAAACAAGCAAAGAAAGATCAGACAATTAAGAAAGTTGATGAAGAGAATGATGATGAGGATGAAGAAGATGATGATTTAAAAGACACTGATCATTATCATAAAAGCAGTGATGATGATAACGGTGATGATGATGATCAGGGTGGTAATAGTGGTGCACTAGTTGTTAGATCTACCGCTGATCAGCAGAATCTAGACTTTCTGGATGATGCTCAGAACGAAGAAAGAGAAGAAGATCATCCTAAGTGGAAGTCATCATCAGGTACCAAACATTCTTATGGTCCTAAAGTTATATACTTATAGCATGATGTTGAAGAAGGAGCGATGGTCGAGAATTGGACAAGAGAGTCGATGAAAAAAGCTCTTGGATGGAATGAAGAAGATAAGTTCACGTTCGATTTCGAGAAATACATTGAAGACAATGGTCCTGATGGTGAGTATGTGTTTGAAAGAGTTGGTGAAGCTGACAATTTCAACGACGTGGTGATTGAAGATGGTTCTGATTCTGACAATGAAGTACCAATGCATTATGCTGGTCAGGATGCAGACTTTCCCACTTTCGCTGAATTGTTAAGAAGTCCTAACGAAGAGGATCTTAGAAGGAAAGTTGTTGAGAAACTAAGCGAAGACGGTATTCCCAAGAAGTTATCCAAAGAAGAACTCTGGGAGGAAAGAAAGAAATGGCTCAGACCGATGCCTAAAGAGCGTAAATTCAAAAGACCATTGAAGTTCTTCAAAAGCTATCTAAATGAATCTCCTAGAGATATCTTATCGTGGGGGTACTTAGATGATTTGAAGGTATACGCTATTAAACGTGAATTCGGAGTCCAATACTTCGAATATGTCAAAGATTTAAAAATGATGCCTTGGTGGGATGTTGAAGAGCTGGTGAAGATGAAGAATATACAACAGCTTGAATGGGGTCCAGAAGTTAGATACTACGAGTCAAAGTTTTGGTATTACATTCCTGGCCAAGCACGTGAAAAATTCCAAGAATGGAAACCACAATATCCAAAGCAAACAGTGAAGGTTGATCCTATTACTGGAGAAAAGACATCACCCTGCATGTGAAGCGACCAAGATGTTTGAAGAATATGCCACTAAAGGAGATGGAACATGATTTCTACAAAGACTTCAAGGGTTGGGCATATGATCTGAAAACATGTTAGGCGGTGACTGGTCTTCGTGATGATAATATGGTTTATAGACGTGTCTTCCTGATTGATCCTATGTGGTTGGTGAATTGTTCGAAGAACTATATTGATTGCTTATTCTTCAACAAGATCATGTACTATCCAGCTGATAAAGTACAAGCTCTACAATACCAGCAGGTAGTGAATGTATGCTTCGAAAAAGATATAAATACAGGGCGCTACTGGAAGTCGAGCTGGAGAGACCTTGAGCGGGGAGAATTTCTGAAAAAGCTACGCCACGATGAGAAGATGGATAGAAAGATAGCTGAAACTACTCAAAGGGCCAAATAAAGATTAGGAATGGGGCAGTTTGACACTGATCAAACTCTGATTAAATCTGAAGAACGTAAAATTCCTAGGTAGTCAAAGACTATGGATGGTATAAAGGAATGGTGTGAATGGTGGATTAATGAAGGAAGACATAAGAGAAAGCAAATGTTTGTAGAACGAGCTGGAGAAAGGAAGAGAAAGTAAAGGGAGAGAAGACGCAACAAGCAGGGCTGATCAAGACTATACGAGAAGACGACTACAACTACATCCAAGGGGGAGTCTGTAAATGCACTATGTCTGTAGCTTACGTCTGTATTGAGTCTTTATTTATCTTGTTTAGTGTCTTTATAATGTTTGTTATATGTCATGTATGAAATCCGGGATGAAACATGGTTTTATCTTGTTTAGTGTCTTTATAGCGTGTTATGTAAGTCCATCCGGACGGATGGACATTCCCCATCCGGACGGATGGGCATTATAGGTATTTCATCTGGATGGGCTGCCTCTATAAATAGAGGAGCTTGGGTCATTGTTTAGAACAGTTCTTTTGTGCTCTCTAGGCGAAGCCCTGTCAAAATTTCTCCAGGTTCTGTAAATGTTTACATATCAATGAGAATGGTGTTTAACGGTATCTACGGTGTTATTCTCTCTGCTACTTTCACGGATTCCGCACACGTCAGTAGGTGTTAAGATCCGGCCTGAGCGTTCGAAGACCCGAACTCACGGTTCTCACAATGCTTGTATATATATATATATATGGGTAAGGTTCATGCGAGAACCACCCTTATTACGAGAACCGCGAGAACCAATGTGAACACAAAATAAAATCTAAAAAAAATCAAAAAAGCACTTAATTTTTTTTTAATATTTTTCTTAAAAAATCGCTATATTTCGTTACTATAAAAAAAACTTTTTTTTTCGAGTAACAGTTATCCATGCACATGTGCATATGTATCATTACTTCGAAAATTCGGTAATACGTTATTAGGAATAGACAATTGCACTTTAATTTACAATACCATTCGTAATACACTACTTTTTACATTACCAATATTCAAAATGCACATGTGCATCATTAGGTATAACCATGATATAACGTGTTTTGGTACAAAAAGTTTGTGATTTTGAATGGAGAAGTAGGCCCATATACATGTTTTTTTGGTTAGTTATATCTAGTGGTTGATGGTTTGGTTATAGTTGTCAATTTATGATGTAATATGTTGATTGGATGGTATAAATGGTGTTTACATACATGTAATAAAGTGAAAATATTGGTAATGGTATTGTATTATGGATGGTAGGAGGTAATGGTATTGTATTATGGATGGTAGGAGATAATGGTATTGTATTATGGATGGTAGGAGGTAATGATAGTGTATTATGGATGGATGAAAGGGAAAGTGTATTCAAAGTAGTGTACCAAAACACCTTATTTCATGTTGATACATAAAGATGCACATGTGCATTTCTAATATTGGTAATGTAAAAAGTATTGTATTACACATGGTAGTGTAAATAAAAGTGCAATTGTCTAATAGTTGTAATGAATTACGGAATTTGTCAAAGAAATGACAAAAATGCACATGTGCATGTTTGTGTATTATGGATGGAATGATAGATGAAAGAGAAAGTAGTGTACCAACACACCTTATTTCATGTTGATACATATAGATGCAAATGTGCATTTCTAATATTGTTAACGTAAAAAAGTAGTGTATTACACGTGGTAGTGTAAATAAAAGTGCAATTGTCTATTATTTGTAATAAATTACCGAATTTGTCAAAGAAATGATACAAATGCACATGTGCATGGATAACTGTGACTCGAAATTTTTTTTTAACTTTTTTAATTTTTTTATTGTAAACAAAATATAGCGATTTTTACAAAAAAGATGGTAAAAATAAATTTTGGGTGTTTTTTATATTTTTTTTAGGTATTACTGTTTGTGTTCACACTGGTTCTGGCGGTTCTCGCAATAAATGATGGTTCCTAAAGGATCCTTCTCCTATATATATATATATATATATATATATATATATGCATTTTGTCTTTAAAAAGGGGAAGGAAAAAGGAACGAAAACATAAGAAGAGGGTTAAACAAATAAAAGGGGGACTTAAGTTTATTAGATAAAAAATCATTTCATACTTAAAAAGGAAGATTCTGATAAAACTAAGTTCTTTTCTAGTTTAAAAATCTCTCTTGATTTTTTTAAAAATCTTTTTTTTTTACAAAATATCCTTTGAAGAAAAGAACAAGGAGTTACACCAGAAGAATATGTGTAAGTACCATTTCTGAAACTCTATCATTCCCTCTCATAAAAAAGGCAATACATTTAGAGGGGTTAAACATTTTAGATGACTTTTTGATGAAATATACACAAGAAGTGCTACTTCTAATGACCAAGTGCTACACATATGTTTTAATGATGTCACAAGAAAGAATTTTTTACTTTCAAAAAGGGTGAAGAATCTTAGCTTCCAGAAAGAATATTACTGGACCATTTATCTGAAAATGGGTCCCACAAGATGCACAAGGTATCATATGGCCATTAGTATTCACCAATCAAAATTAATTTTGTTGAAGAATATTTGGAGACATATTAAACGGTTTATGTAAGGTTAATCACCATTAACTTACCTAGAAACCCACGATCTAACGGTTATATATGAATCCCACGATCTAACGATTATATATGAAGTTAATTACCATTAACTTGTTAGAAACCCCACGATCTTTATCCCCATAACTCCCATACATACTAACCACCCCACGATCTCCGTTCTTACTACTCCTATATATACCCAATTTCAGAAAAAGAGACTTCACCTTCAACCTCAAAATTACAAGCCCTAAATTCCTTTGTTTTTGAAAAGAAAAAGTTCACCCCTAAGTCACCATGTCTCAAGCCAATTTGAACATTCCAGTCGTCAAACATGAGGTACCCTTCATCCAAGAAAACCAGTTTATGCCTCTCAAAGATAACACCCTCATGATGAACACCGAACACGCTCAATATGACTAAAGATGTCAGCTTTTGGTTGAGTTTATGTTAAGATGTCCACTTGCACAAGCTATGACAAAAACAAAAGAAGTGCCAGAGAACATCATACAACAGCTTGTTCATACTCTTAAAGAAACAGGGAACAATGAAATCAAAGCTCATCTTTGGGGTAGCATCTCTGTGACCATCACCCAAAGAAAAATCACGGAATGTTTCAAACTTCCCATCAATGCTGGTTACATTAAAGCTCCAAAGAAGGAGTACCTGATCAAGCAATTTATAGAGCTTGGTTACAAGGAAAGCATCACAAAGATTGGAGAGTTCAAAAGAAACAAATGACCTGCCTTCTAGCAAGTAATGATGGAAACTTTGAACAAATGTTTGACTTCAAGGATTAGAGGAACTGACCAAATAAACCAATCTATTCTGACAATCATGTATGGACTCATCACTGGGTTCAACGTTGATAATGTAACATAAATATTCAATCTAATGAAGAGGTCAGTTCTGAAAAATACTGGAAGGATAAAGTCCCACTTAACCTATCCAAGATTTTTGTCAATCATCATTGCTGAAACATTCGAAGATAGAAATGTGGAGCAGCCTACATCAGAAAACATCTGGAGATCAACAGTCATGAAGCCATGGTGTGCAATACAAGGTTGGATATCTAACAAAGATGTACCAATCTTACCAGATAGCATGCTACATATGGTACCAGAAGACTCACCATATAGAAGACAGCATGAAGACATCCTAAACAAGGAAGAGGAGCAACCAACTTTTGAAGTATTTGACAACAGCTCTTCACCAGAAGATGATGTTAAATTGTCTAATGCACAAGAAGCTGATGAAGGAAGAGGACCAGAGCAACATGACACTAGAATCTCAATAGAGCTGATGGAGATTGATGCTCAAGTGGAACAAAATCCAAAGGCAACAGTACAACATGAATTAGGTGCTCAAAATAATCCCTCCTTACTTATTGCTAGGAACTCCACAGATTCTAATTCTGATGAATCTGTTCAAGGGAGTTATAGAATTATGCCTAGACAAACTGAGGCATTAATTGAGGAGAATATTAGTATACATATTGACTCCAAATCTGATGAGGAGGAGTTTGAGATAGCAACAGGTGGAGATTAGGTCACTGATCAATGAAACCTAGAAGAGGAAGATATGCCTTTCTCAACAACTTACAGAGGATCATTCTCAAGAATGATTCAAGGAAGTAAGGAAATTCCAGATGTGAATGAGTTTCACATATCTGGTGATGGTGTTTTTGGTGGATCTAAGGATCAACCTAACCCTTTAATAATAGCAGCAAGTGTATCTTCTGCTGGTCTCTGATGTATTACAAAATACATCCATTTATCGTGTAAAGTTTGTATAGTTTTCGTGTCGTTTATTTAAGTTTTAGTTAGAATATGTGTATAGTTGATTCGTTTATATTTTACATGCCTTGGATGATGAAAGTAGCTGAAAAGGTTGGAAAACGAGCTATAACATGCTAAAACCAAGTGCCGGGACATGAACAAAAGCTCAAGAGTTGAAAAGAATTAAAAAATTAAATCTTAATTCCTGTCGTGCTACACGACCTGAAGGAAGTAGTCCTTCGTGTGTCGCAAGGAATCCCAGTTGACTGGTTTGACTTATCACACACCGCATGACGCGAAACTTGAGGGATATCCCCTTCGCGTAGCGCGAAGGGGTCATATTAGTGACATAATTTTTTTTGGGCTAGGATTCTTATGTTAAACATTATATAAACATCTTTAAACCCCAAATAAACCCTAGTTACGAATTATCAACCACTGGAGATGAAAATCAGCTGCAAGTTTGCAACTTTGAAGTGGTTTTAAAGGCTGGAAGATGTGGATTGAAGATTGGGAGCTTAGGAAGTCAACCGGGTTATCTTTGCATTATTCGGGTTCCTTGTCTTTGTTCTTTAATTCTTTGATCATGTTTCTAGTTGTCAAAATTACTTCTTTTGAACTTGTTTTCATGACTATGATTGGCTAATTTTCTTTTATTGCCTAGACTGTGATGATGGATTTATAAAGTTCTGATTTTTATTATGTTTAATTAATTATTTATGGATTTTTACAAAAGTAATCGATTTGGTTTATTGGTTTAGTGTGTTTGCATACTTAGAATTATTTAATTGTCGTTTATTGCTTCGTGTGAGTCTTGGTGGATGTCTTTCACGCAATCGGTTCATGCTAGATTATAATTAATTTTGTATTCGTTTTGGTCAATCGGCCGATATACTTTAGAAGTAATATTTGGTAATTAAGTGAGTCTAAGTGTTCTACTAATTTCAATAGCTGTGAGGTGCGAAATTATTGTTAGGTCTTCATCATTAAATTGCTAGGTAGGGTCTTCGTGAGGAGTCTGAACTAGTTTCCTTAGTGATAGTTGTCTAACAAGTTAAACTGAAATCCCAAACTTATCCTAGGTTTATAACCCGTAAGGGAGTGAATCGTATTAGGGTACTTTTGTAAACCAAGATAACCTGTGAAGGAGTCTGGTTAACCGGTAACCATAACAGCCTTTAGAGTTCCATAAGTGTCTCCTTGAGAAGGGTCGAGGGTCTTGTTCGGTGTGTCGATAGGTTAAGAATATAAAGATCCCTGTTCAATAATAATTAATAAACATAATAATGTCATTACTAAAATA
Organism: Helianthus tuberosus; assembly: GCA_030545235.1. Lineage (NCBI taxonomy): Eukaryota > Viridiplantae > Streptophyta > Magnoliopsida > Asterales > Asteraceae > Helianthus > Helianthus tuberosus. The sequence goes on along the minus strand of JARYGA010050408.1, from coordinate 27,935 downwards.
ATCCAGGATTCCAGTCTAGGCAGTCGTTTCCATTAATTGATTAAAACCCAAGTTAATTCATACTTAGTTAATTTTAGTAATTAATTTAGTTTAATTTGCAATTTTAGGATATTTAGAAACTCCCCCTAACTATAAAAATGGTTAGTGTCGTGTCCATGTTAGTCTATGTCACACCCCAAAAACGTCGCAGAGGAATATAAAACGTAGTGGTGACGGAAGCTGGTGCCCATTAATATCTTGTTGAATGATGCATCGAATTGTTGGACATTTTAACTTAATTAAAACATAGATTTTAAAACATAAGTCTTAAAGTTCATCACAACCACACCATAGTTAAGTTGTCTTGATCCTTATGGATCTTATTACATTTGTCCCAAACAATTTTAAAAGTTTGTCCAACACATTATCAAACCAAACACGCATCAACAACCACAAGATACGCCATTATTTCCGAAGCCGAACTCAAGTACCTGAAGAACACGTTAAAATCAAGTGTCAACACAAAGGAAGGTGAGTTCACATATTCAAATTTAAAATAATTTGATCCCAAGGGAAAACTTTCTAATTATGTGTTTATTATAAAACAACCATATAATTTTTAAGAAAGTTAATTCATTTCCTTGTAAAATAACTCAAAGGTCAGCCGTCGTAAGCATTTCTGTAGAACCTTCCGACCATAGACATCTTCCCGAGTTTACATATTAAATTGATAGCATCAAATGTTCGGACTTGTAAGTTAGCTAGACATTACGAACTATATATTTACAATGAAGGTATAATCAATGGTAGACAATGAATAGAATATCAATTCATCGTTTGACTTGACACGGAGCGACCGGTCACGACGGGGTTGACAACCCGATAGATCTACCAACAATTCCTCGCGTGCAATACTAAATGATTAAACGACATCACTTGCGCATGGCCCATATCGAGGCCATCTATGATGCCTGCCTCACGTACATTATATATATCCTACTAATATGACAATTTAATATAAGATGTTGTACGAATTTACTGAAATCCCTGGGACCAAGCAAATTCGTCCCAACTACACGGTCGTTTTCTCTGAAACACCGTACAGTCCCCGTTTCACCCCGAAACATATATTCACCAAAACCGTTTCATCCCGAAACATATATTTTCACCAAAACCATTTCATCCTGATACATATATTTTCACCAAAACCGTTTCATCCCGAAACATATATTTTCACCAAAACCGTTTCTCCCCAAAACATATATATTTATCAAATCCATATATTTTCAATGAAAATAGAAAATTTATATCAAAAGGTATGTTTTATTCAAAAACATTATTAAACCTTTTTAGGCGTGTTCTTCCCCCAATACATATACAAAAAGTAAAAAAAAGGGGGGTTTAGTGACACTCACCTTTGGGTGCGTATTTTAAATAGTGAAATCCCACAAATTGATTTCTACACGTCCTATTATATGTAGGAATGATTTATTAATCAATATATCACAAAAATTCCGAAGTTTCTCCAAATCTTAGAATTTTCACATAACTTTGAGATTTTCTCAAAAAGTTATCGTTTTAGATTATGTTGGCACGTTAATATCTATATATATGAGTTCATATATATATATATATATTTAATATTTTGTGACTTGAACGATTTTATTGGTGACCGTTATCATGTAAATCCGTTAACACACCCGTTTATACGTAATATATCTACAATTTGCGCGTCGTAATATATATACATAAATGTACACATAACTTAAGTATCGTAACACGCGAAATCTTGTTAACTTATTTATTTTTTCATTTTTAAGGCATGCATACATAAAATAACTTATATGTATCAATTTTCATGCTCGACAAACAAGTTACACATTTAACGCGATTTTACCGATTCTACCGCTTTAAACGCACAAGTGTACATGCATAGTCTAAATTTCCCGCTATCATGTCAACACTTAACATATCATCATATTCACATGTCTAAATCACATAACACATTTTAACACATAAGGTTCACCCATAAATAACCCATGCTAGTGTTCATTGTAAAACGCGTATTTTAGTGATTCAGTAACGTTTTCGGGCGTCGGAAGTCACGTATGACTAACCAAACAGCAAGTAAACTTAATATTAGTTAAAATACTTATATTTAAACTAAAAATATCAGTTTACTTACTGATTTAAAATAGTTTTATAAAAATCCTTCGAAAAGCTGATTTTTAACCGTTTTACCGCATAGTTTTGCGTTAAACGTTACCATAACCATCCCAACTTGTAACGACTTGATATTTTAACACAATACATGTTATTTACTGATTAAAATGATGGTTATAATCAGATTAGTGCAGTTTTGTGTAAGTCACATAAATCGTGCGATTTCACGTATTTTACAGCACATAAAGCACCAAGTACAACATGCAAAGCTAGTAAACTTTATGACAAAGTTTTATACCATTTTAACACTTCAAATATTCATATTTTTAGTGTTTAGAATCTGATCAAAATTTATTTTTATCAAATCATACTCAAATCATCATCTTATGATCATATTTCAGCATGCATGCTTGAGTACAAGCATCTAGCGCACCCATATCATATCACAATCATTTTACATGAACTCAATGCATCTATACCCATCTTAAATTCATGTTCAAATATTCTAAACAACTTCATCACATCATCATCATGTTAACATAAATGCAAGCTTCACTCTATAAAAATAAACTAGCCAAAATATTACTGAAATAATTATCAGTTGTCTTGACTGCCTGTGTTGACAGTATTTTGTCAGATACGCGCAGTATCGCGCGGTACGCGCTCAAACTCGAAAAATTGAATTTCTTAGCGTTTTAATTTATTTTTCCTTCCGGGCATGATTAAAATTAGTATTCTAATCATAACGAATTATTTTTAGGATTTTAACATTGATCGGGCGGTCACCAACGTTCGTTTCGCATTTAGTTCGTTACGCGATAAGCGTTTATCTTATTATTGCCAACATAATTTTTATCAAAGTTTGGATTTACCAACACATCAAATATCATATACGAACAGCAATATCAGTCAAATACAACCTTTTTATTTATTCATGACACGTGTTACATTTGTACGGTACAGCCTAAATAGTCGGGTGTCACAGTCTCCCCGTGTTTAGGAAATTTTGTCCCCGAAATTCTACTCTACAGTTTTTCGCACAAGGTGGGAAGAGATGAGGATATTTCTGTTGCATCTGGTCCTGTCATTCCTAAGTGAACTCGGGTCCACGTTTAGAATCCTAGCGAACTTTGACCAACTTAATCCTACTCCTCCTGAGTTTCTGAATTTTCCAATCCAGAACCTCTACTGGTTTTTCGATAAATCTCAATTTATCGTCCACTCGAACCTCACCAGGGGGTATAATCAGTGTCTCATCAGGCAGACACTTTTTCAAATTGGAGACATGAAACACGTAATGAACTCCACTAAACTCTTGTGGCAGCTTAAGCCTATACGCGACTGATCCTACTCGAGATGCGATTTCGATAGGACCTATATAATGCGGGCTTAGCTTTCTCCCTTTTCCAAACCTCACGACGCCTTTCCAAGGCGATACCTTCAACATAACCCGGTCACCAACCTGAAACTCTAATGGTTTCCGCCAGTTATCCGCATAACTTTTCTTTCGATCTGCGGCAACTTTCAACCTTCCCTTAATTCGGAAAACCTTGTCTGTGGTTTCCTGAATAAGCTCGGGTCTGGTCAAATGCTTCTCGCCGAATTTTGCCCAACAAAGTGGCGATCGACACTTCCTTCCATACATGGCTTCAAACGGAGCGGCCTTGATACTAACGTGGTAACTATTGTTGTAAGAAAACTCAACCAATTTCAAGTGAGTATCCCAACTTCCACCAAAATCAATCGCACATGCTCTCAACATATCCTCTAGCGTCTGAATGGTTCTCTCACTCTGACCATCCGTTTGAGGATGATACGCAGTATTCATGTCCAAACGAGAACCCAATGACTCTTGAAGAGATCACCAAAACCTGGAGTCAAACTGACTGTCTCTATCCGAGATAATTGACACTGGTACTCCATGACGGGCTACAATCTCGTTAAGGTACAACTGCGATATCTTCTCCGTATTGTCTGTCACACCCCAACCGATGGCGGAAACATCGGGGTGTGGCACTGAGCGAAACAGATTGTCCAAGAGAATCCACAACACTATTAGTGACAATATAAGTAACATTCATTTCCCATACCATAAACTCATAAAGCACAAATAGTTATTACAGATATTGTTCTCAAAGACAAAAATTGTTCTGACAACTCATAAATTATTCGTGGGTTTCTAGACCACCTAAACATGATTCATCACAGCTAGCAAGCATCCTAAACACTTGTCACATATGTTAAAATAAAGTCAATACACATAGTGTAAAGGTGAGCATACAAGTTTAATAGCATATAGTATAGCGAGATCGTTTGCGCATAACCATCATGTGACACGTACAAATTTGAAGCTAGTAAGCTATCGACAATGACATATGCACAGACATGACTGCGACTTGTAGAATGCCCAACACATATCACCACTATGACACATGAAGTAAAGCCCTTAACAACCCCTGTCCATGACAGGTGCTGAGTCCAAACTATAGTACTATCGTTGCTAAGGTGTCAGGCAACAATCACTGTGTAAACATAACATGCAAGCATTCATCAAAAACACGTATAACATGCGAGAGCGGTTAGCGTATAAAAAGAGTTGCGTTGTGTGTTGATGTGATTTGATATAAGTAACGTATGTAACACCCAAAAGTGCGTTAAGCAAAAAGGGATCGAGTATACTCACAGATCGTGTTTAGTAATTACACACAATCTTGGATTGAAGGGAGCACTTGAAGGCTAGCCTGATCAGAGAACGATAGTGTAAGCGTTGGACAGTACGTTAAATAGTGCGACGAAGAGATGAGTGATCGGATGACCGTCCGGACGGATAGTTATCCGTACGGATGACCATTCGGTCCGAGGGTCGTTTGTTGTGTTTGTGAAGTGTTTGAACTGAATTTTTCGTTGTAGCATTTTAAAAAATAAGAAGTGTTTCTATCTGTCAGGTCATCCGGTCGGATGGTCATCCGGGCGGATGACCGTTCGGTCGGATGGCTATTCGTTTGAAACTGATATTCTTTGAAGTTTTGTAAAATTGTTTAAGGGTTGAAATTACAATCACCTGGTTGAATAGTCGTTCGATCGGATGGTCGTCCGATCGGACGACTATTCGTTTGAGCGACTGTTTTATTTGAAAACTTTGGAATTTCAGTTAAGTGTGAAAGTTTGCGGTTTCACCAAGACGGCATGACGACGTGTCAAACAACGAAATTCACATCAAGTCCAACTCATCCGATTGGACGAGAATCACCCCGTTCGACCAGACTCAGCTGTTCAAGATGAAGTTTCATGTTTAACCCGTTAATCGGTCGTCTCCTCAGTAGAAATCATGTAGAAATCTGTTAGATTCGAACCGTTCTTGTTGAGATGAGGTCACATTCCGGTGTTCATATGAACCCGTGATGACTTCACCCTAGAACAGCCCCAAATCAGGCGATTTCATGGTTAAAATGTAAGATTTGTTGGTGAAGATGATGAGAAAGTGTGTGTTGATGATGAAAGTACAAGATTAAGAGTGAAAACTTACAAGAATCGCGAGAACTCGAGAGGAAAGGGCTTCAGAGTGCACTGGTCGAACGGAGCTGTCACATTAATGAAAAGTTGATGTAACAGGAGGGGTATTTATAGGTGAGGATGAGAAAGGCGGTGGAAAGTTATGCGGTCAGACGGCTTTTCGATCGGATGGCCATCCGATCGGATGGTCATCCGGTGGGATGTCCATGCGATCGAATGGTCGTTCGGTCGGACGGCGCGTGCGGGTAAGTTTTCTAACTTTCGTTTCGTGCGTTGTGCGTTGTGTGTTGCGTTGCGTTTAAGCGAGTTGCGAGTAAGCGATGCGATAGTATTACACATTAGTTACATAAATAACATAATCAACCTAACAATTATAAAAGTATACTATGTTTTGAGTTGCGATGCAATGCGATAGAGTTGCGGTTGCGTTTGCGAATAACATCTCACAACATATAAGCACACATAAGTAAAGCACATAATAACACACACACATAGTACAATAATCCTAACTGCGATTTGAATTGCGATGTGGTAGCGATGTGATAGAATTTAGTAGAATAGCGTTTAGTTACGTTTATAGCATTGTTACTTTAAATAATAATAAATCATAGCTTAAAATAGCGTTAATTAACACATATTAATTATCGAGTCTGCGAGTACAAGCAATAATTAAGCAAGAAATGTCAGATCTGAACGTCAACCTGATGTTGACCTTGACTTTGACTTGTACTTTGACTTTGACTTTGACTTCGAAAAGTCAGGTTGTTACAGCCTCCCCTTCTTTAGGGAGATTCGTCCCAAAATTAAGGCGCAGGCATAACGAAGAGTTATGGATATTTAGCCTTCATTTCACTCTCGAGTTCCCAGGTAAACTCGACGCCGCGTTTTCCTTCCCAGCGAACTTTCACTATAGGAATGCGTGAGCATCGGAGTTTCTTGGTCTCTCGGTCCATGATCTCAACTGGCTTTCCCACGAAGTGTAATGTTTCATCCACTTGTAGATCCTCAAGAGGGACATGTAAATTCTGGTCGGCTAGACACTTTTTGAGGTTCGAAACATGGAAAGTCGGATGTACGTTGTTGAGTTCCTCTGGTAATACGAGTCCGTAGGCCACCTTGCCAATTCATTCCAGAATCTTAAAGGATCCAACGTATCGGGGCGCTAGCTTTCCTCTCTTGCCGAATCAGACCACCGCCTTCCAAGGTGCAATATTTAGGAGTACGTGAATACCAACGTCAAATTCAAGGGGCTTGCGGCGTTTATCGGCGTAACTCTTTTGACGACTCTAAGCTTTCAGGAGATTGTCTCGTATCTGGAGGATCTTGTCAGTCGTTTCTTGCAATAACTCAGGACCGATAATCGATCCACAATTACCCATATTGTATCATGTCCACGCGACGTATGGGGTAACCTGGTGATAAAGTCCATCGTAAGATGTTCCCATCTCCACTTAGGAATCTCTGGTTGCTGCAGAAGCCCAGATGGCTTCTGATGTTCAGCATTAACCTTTGAGCACGTCAGACAATTACCCACAGAGACCACAATATCTCTCTTCATATTCGGCCACCAGTATAACTCCTTGATATCCTGATACATCTTGGTAGAACTTGGGTGAATGGAATATCTGGATTTATGAGCATCGTTCATAACCAGTTCACGTAGGTTACCTCTAAGCAGAATCCAAATCCAATTCATGTAGTACATCACTTCATCCGCTTTTGGTATCAGTTCACACTCTAATCCTCTCAAACCTTCTCTTCTCAGGTTCTCTTCCTTCAAAGCTTCTCGTTGCGCATTACGAATTTGACCAGTTAAACTCGTCTGTATGGTCAAACCCAATGCACACACACGTAGAGGCTTCTCCCTCGCTTTCCTCCTGAGCGCATCCGCAACAACATTTGCTTTACCAGGGTGATAACGAATATCACACTCGTAATCATTAAGTAACTCTACCCAACCCCGTTGTCGCATGTTGAGCTCCTTCTGATCAAAGATATGCTGGAGGCTCTTATGGTCTGTGTATATCGTACACTTTGTGCCATACAAATAATGTCTCCAGATCTTCATGTCAAACACAACAGCTCCTAACTCCAAATCATGTGTCGTGTAATTCTTCTCGTGCACTTTCAATTGTCTGGATGCATAGGCTATCACTTTGTCCTTCTGCATAAGAACACATCCGAGGCCCAAACATGACGCATCACAATATACAATGAAATCATCATTCCCCTTAGGAAGGGAGAGAATAGGTGCACTACACAACTTTACCTTCAACAGCCGAAAAGCTTCCTCCTGCTTTTCCGTCCAATCAAACTTCCTTTCCTTCTGGGTCAATAGCGTCAAAGATTGTGCTATTCTGGAGAAATTCTCTATGAATCTCCGGTAATACCCAGCAAGTCCTAAGAATTGTCACACCTCCGATGGGGTCTTTGGCGCTTCCCAATTCTTGATTGCCTCTATCTTCGACGGATCCACGTGAATACCTTTCTCGTTTATGACGTGTCTGAGAAAACGAACTTCTCGAATCCAGAATTAACATTTAGAGAACTTGGCATACAACTTCTCTTCCCTTAGCATCTCCAAAATCAACTTCAAATGATACTCATGATCTTCTTTGGTTCGCGTATAGATAAGTATATCGTCGATGAATACTATCACGAATTTATCCAAATAGGGTTTGCATACCCTGTTCATGAGATCCATGAACACAGTTGGTGCATTAGTTAAGCCAAAAGGCATGACTAAAAACTCGTAATGGCCGTATCGTGTTTGAAAAGCAGTCTTCAGAATATCTTCTTCAGCAACATTCAACTTAAAAACTTCTTTTCATGTAATATGGTAAGTGATTTCAGTAGATGTGAAAAAGTGTGTGGAAATGGAAATCAGACTTTCAAGAAACAAGACCTACAGAATTATCAAGTTTATATCAGTTTGAAACAAAATGGTTTACTAGATGATTGTAAGATTATTATCTATTATACTTGAATTCTGATGGTGAGAGAGCAATGGAGTTTTGTAGTATGTATTGAATGCTAGGCTTAACTCAACTCATGTTCTCTGCTTGGTGAGCCTTCTATTTATAGAAGGCTGAATATATGAATAAACATTTGTTTATCATATAGATTCCTGCAAAAAGTAGCGCCTTGACATATTCATTGAATCCAACAATCAATTTGCCTTTGTCATCATGAGATCCAAAAATGTCAACTTGCTTCGGTTAGTGTGGCAGGATAGAGCTGATTTTTAGACAAGTGGGGTATCTTATCAGAATTTCTGATAAACCACTTCATCAGAAATTCTGGTGAAGAAATCATCAGAAAATCTGATGATCAGAATCGTCAGAAACTGATGATATTTCATCAGAAATATCATCAGATCCATCAGAAATGACCTTCTCTGATAATCTTCTTCAGCTCTTGATCAACTTGTGATTCTTTGAAGTAGATGTTGTTCATTTCAGTTGTCCTATTCGATCTTCTTCTTCTTGTTGTGATCTTCAGGACTGTTGTCTTCTTCATAGATCAAGTTGAATATGATTTTCTTCAATACTTACAAATAAAGTTTCCTAACAGTTTCCCCCTAAGTATTGTAAGAAAATGAACTACCTCATGAATAGAAAATTTCCAAACAGTGGAAACTTAACATTTGCAAATCAAACCAGTTACTGATGTTCTGAAAAACAAATTACATATAGAAATGAGAATTAAAAGAAAATGTTCTTCAAGTCAGCTTCAATTTCTTATGCACATCTCCTTTTGCTTCTTGTAGGAGATATACTTGTTGCAGATGTCATACATGTCTTTATACCAGGTTCTTGCTTGAATCCATTCTTCAATCATTTGTTCAATTTCTCGTCTGTGTTTCTCCAAGTTCATTCATGTCTTCTGAAGTTGTTCTTGTCTCTTGTTCATACTTTTCATGATAAACTTCAGAGTCTGATTTGAGTACTTGTAGATATCAACACTTCTGAACAAAGCTTTGTTTCTTTCAATATCTCTTAATATTACACCATAGTTATGTCTTTCATTTTTACTTGGCAGTTCAATGATGTCTCTAGATCTTGCATCTTCCAATATCTCTGAGGGAACTTTTGTCTTTGGTGCACTGATAGAGACCTTTTTGTTGTGCACATAATCATAGTTGATGCATAGATCAAAGTATGAAAAAGCCATTCTTTCAAATAGTCGTATTGCAGCCTTTGATATGCCCTTTAATGCTCTTCTGACTTCTTTGTTGTTTTTCTTTTCCTTTTCATATTGGTCCTTCATGAACAAAATGTCTAAAGGATGTAATTTATCAGAAATTTCTTCATTAGTTACTTTCTCTTCTTTCCTATTTTCTCTTAGAAGTGTGTAGCTGTTCTGCACATAAGTTCCACCAACACCATAAGATCAAACCTTTACTTCATCCACTTTTAAGTTTCTTTTTACTGGATTCTTGTTGGTGTAGTGAATGCTTCCTGGACCTCTCTTTAACTTCTCTTCCCTTATGGCCATTCTAACAGGAGTTGGTGGCCTTGTTGGCACATCTTCTTTTGTCCAATAGTATTTCACCAGATTGTATTCAGGGAATATCATTATATCCCTGTCAATCTCTTTAACCAAGACAGACTGAGTTTCAGAGATTTTTCTTTTAACAATCTGTGGTTTTCTTGAATCAGCTTCTTGTTCCCATTCATTCATTGTTTGCAGATTTATCAATTTGCTCATGGCAGTGTCATCAACGGACGTTGGTTTTTGGACAGTTTGAGAGGTTATAAGTTTCAAATTTGTAACAACTTGAGGTTTTGCAGTTGCTAACATTTTCATCATTTTATCTTTTGAGACATTTGGAGGTGGACCCATCATTGTGGTTCCAGCTTTGGTGATTGGTGTAGTTGATGATTGCTGTGGGGTTGACTTTGGAACTTCTTGGTATGAACTTTCAACAGGAATTTCTTTCATGACTTCCTTTGGATCTACTTTGGCCAATCTTGCAATGTTGAATTGCATTTTCTTCACCAGTTGTTGCATTTCTCTTACCTGATTTGAGTTGCTGGCTATGCTTTTCTGAACTTTGGTAAATTCAGTTTGAGCTTTCATCTGTATAGCAGCCCATTCTTTTGACAGCTTCTCAATGGCATCTGTGATACTGTTGTTGCTTGCCCTTAGGATGGTGACCTCCTCCAAAACTCTATTTGTACTACTTGATTGTCTTGATTCCATAGCATTTGCAACTTGTGTCTTGATCTTTTCTATTTCTGTGAGAATCTTCTGAATTTCTGATGCAGAGATGTTGGATTCTGGTGCCTTTTCTTTCAACTTTTGAACAGATTTAAGTGCTTTAGTATTTCTTTCAGTTTGTGTCTTTATCACCTCCACTGATTCTGATAAAGTCTTTATGTCTGCCCTTTGACCTTGTATCTCTGTCAGCAACATATCAAGCTTTTCTTCTACTTGATTTCTTTTGCAGGCTTTGAAAACATTCTCTAGCATAGTTTCCAAATTTTCTTGGTTAATGGGTGTTTCAGGGATATTTGGAACAACAAATGTTCCTTCTAACGTTCCAGATGCAAACACATCTGCTGCTGTTTTGGAAATGATAGGGTCACTTTTGGCTTTACCAGATTTTGGTGCAACCTTAAGTGTACCAGAATCATCTCCACCAGAGGTGAAAACCACATTTTCATCCTGGATTTCCTTATGTCCTTGAATCATATCAACATATGATCCTCCATAAGTTTTTGAGGTAAACAAATTACCTTTTTCCAGATTTCCTTGATCAGTTCCCTGATCTCTATCTGTTGAGATCTCATTATCCTCCTCATTTTCTGATTCAGAGTTGAGATGAATAGAACTAGTAACCTACTTATCAAAATCAGTTTTTCCATATTCTAACTCGTAAGAAACATTAATTGAATCTTCTGAGTTTGTTCTTTTTGAATGAGTATCAACTAAAACTGTTTTTGAAAGAGATGTACCAGCAACCTGAGACTCATCATGATGTATAACTTCGGTGGCTTCATTTGTTGTACCAGCAAAGTGAGTTTCTTCATAATGTTGACCTTCAGTATCTTCATGAGTTCCTTCAGCAACATGAGATTCTGCATAGTGTTCATGTTCTTTCTCTTGATGAATATCAAACTCATGATGAATTCCACCTTCATGAATCTGTTGGCTCTCAGCATGTTCTGTCTTGTTTTCTGGTGAGTTAGTTATCTTCAGAATTCCTTCTCCTCCTGCAGCCTTTGTTTCTGATGACCAGGACTTCTCAACTTCTTCCTCTTCTGGTTATGAAGAACAGTTAAAAACTTCTTTGCTAGGTTCTTCTGTTGGAGAATCTGATTTGGCAAGAAGTTCTTCATGTTGTAATCTGTATTGTGAGTCTGGTGCAATGAGGCATAGCATGCTTTCTGGTAACTCAGGGATATCTTTGTCTGATTCCTATCCATGATTGGCACTACAGGATTTCATGATACTTGAACTCCAGATGTCTTCCAAAATTAGGATTTTTATGTCCCTTTCAGCAAATGTTTCAGAAATAAAAATTGGGATTAACCTTGGATATGGCAGGTGTGAGGTTATTCTTCCATTTCTGGTGAGGATTGATCTTTTGAATATGTTAAAATTTTTTGTTCCATAATCAATTTTGAACCCAGTTATGAGTCCATACATGATTGTCAGAATAGCTTGACTGACTTGATCAGCTCCTCCTATCTTTGATGTAAGGCATTTGTTTAACACTTCCATCATCACTTGCCAGATAGCTGGCATTTCATTTCTTCTTACTGCTCCAAATTTGTTGATATTCTTTTTCTTGTAACCGAGCTCATTGATAAAGCTTATCAATTCTTCTTTGCTTGGTGCTTCAATGTAATTTTCAAGAACTGGAAGTTCCAGCCATTCTCTCACCCTTGTAGGAGTTAATGTTACTGAAACATTTCCCCATACATGAGCAGAGACCTGATTTTCTTCATCTTCTTTGAAAGTATGAATGAATTGATGTAGTAACTTTTCTGGTACTTCTCTTCCTTTTGTTAGTGCTCTTGAGATTTGACATCTCACATCATATTCCAAATGCTCTGTATTCGTTAGTAGATTATTTTCTTTCATTGGTAGAAATTCAGTGTCTTCAACAAAAGGTACATCATGTTGAACAATTGGGATGTTGAGGTTTACTTCAGCCATTGTTGAATTTTGTGGATTAGGGTTTGAGATTTAGGGATTTTGGATTTTGAGTGAAGAATAGGGGATATTGCGGTTTGAAGTTTTTGTGAAGAAGGTGAGTGATTTTTGAACTTCTGCTAAGTGTGAGTTATACAGTGAGGGTGTTAGCAGAGGTTTTTGGGTTTATGGAGTTGAGGGGATATGGAACGTGCCATGAAATGGTGGTTAAAAGATCATTAATTGTCTTTATTACCGTTAGATCGTGTGATGTGAATTTCGGTTCAAAATGTAACCGTTGGATCGTGGGTATCAAGACATTTAATGACGGTTGATCGTGGAATTGTCCTTTCTGTTGTTGCATATGTCTGTCGACTTCGTCTTGCATCGAGTCTTGGAATAGATTAGATAGATCAGGGCACGGTATTCGAGAAATATGTGAGTGTGACCATTTCGCACGAAATGAAAAGTGTCAATTTTGCATGAAATGGAGATGTCCATTTCATACGAAATGGCCATTTTGTGTGAGCCATCTCGTGCGGAATGGTCGCCTATAAATACCTGTCCTGTCATTTCATTTGTAACAGTTCTGATTCCAGTACCGAGGTGCTGCCGAAGTGTCTACAGGCTGTAAAACGCTGTTTTATCAATAAACAAGAAAATTAGAATGTATATCAAGCTGATTCAAAGTCGATACGTTAGTTTTCGCCTCTCGTATTGATTAGAACTCTTCTGAATGAATCTTTTGGTCGTACAAACGATCCTACATGTGGTATCAGAGCACAGGAGGAAGAGTTCTTTCCGATTCAGCTTGATTTCATCAAAATTCTGACTTCTACACCTTTTTTTACAACGTTTTTCAAAATTAATCAAGATTTTACTGTTAAAATGGATTGAATTTCAAATATAACATGTGTAATAATGTTTTAATCAATCCTTGAAAGAATTATACCTAAAATCGACCTAAAACCTGATCAATTTGACAAAAATCTGGCCGAGAGCATGACATCAACACCATTTCGCACGGATTGAATCCTCGATTTCGCATGAATTGAAACCCAGGGTGCTCCATTTCGCACGAATTGAACAATCGGGCCATTTCGCACCAAGTCATTTCGCACGGTTTGGGTAAAGTAGGTCGATTTCGTTTGAAAGTTGTGCCATTTCGTACGAAATCATCCATTTCGCATCAGATCGTCCATTTCATTTGAGATTGTGTCAGTTCAGAGTTCATTTCGTTTGAAGAGGTTTAGTTCGCTTGAAAGTGTCATTTCGCACCAAATCCAATTCGCTTGAATATTGTCATTTCGTTTGAAAGGCTGAGTTTGTGAAACTTTTTACCGAAACATGGAAGAAGAGTTTTATAATGCCTTTGCTACTGCCCCGGGTACTCCTGTTACCATTGCTCAGAGTGTGAACATGGAAAATGAAACAGGAATGTTACAGAAACCTCCAAAGTTGATAGGCATTGAAGAATACTATTGCTGGAAAGACCGGTTCGAAAATTGGGTTCAAGCAAATTATTTGAGGTCTTGGGAGTGTATTGAGAAAAAGTATGTTAAACCTCGTACAGATGTGGGAGTTATCAAAACTATTTCTGAATTGTCGGATAAAGACAGAGATATGTATAAGGGAGAAAAAATGATGATTATTCTACTTCAGCAAGCTGTGAAGGAAGACATCTTCATATTACTTCAACACGATGGTACTTCACGTTCGATTTGGGAAGCTCTTCGAATTACGTTTGAGGGAAGTACAGAGATGATCAGGAGTAAGAAATCATTGTTAAAGAAAGAATTTGATTTGTTTACTAGCTTGCCGGGTGAAACTACAAGGAAACTGATAGAGAGATATTGTCATTTAGTGCGTTCAATGTCACTGTTAGATATAAACAAAGATCGAGAAGAATGGGTTGACAAATTAGCTGATGCTTTACCTCAGAATGAATAGGGTACATATCTGATGATCTTAAAGAACACGGGTGAATATGATAAATTGAAAATTTCTCAGTTCATTGAAAAGCTTGAAGGACAAGATCTTGAACAACAGAAGATTGCTAGAATAAACAATCCAAGTGGTCAACAAGACATCAAGATGTATTACAAAGGGAATGTTCAGAATGTTGAAGCAAGTTCGAAGGTCCAAACCGCTTTCAGTGCAGAAAACTCATCAGGATCAGTTAATCAAAGTCCAATCAGCAACAGTGGATTTTCTTCATATTCGAGTGCTAATCCTAATGTTTCAACCTCAAGTTATCTGTCTCAAAGCTCAAACAACAGTAATGGTCATGTGTTACACTGCAATATTGCGTTGCATCTTTAGAATGGTCAAAATTTATCTGAAGAAGTCGCTAAAGGTCATATGGCATTACTAGCTACAGTGTTAGAATCATATGAGGGTTTGGTTGCAGGAAGGATCGGAAATCCTATGTTGACAAAAGAGGATTACGATCAGATCGATGCGGAAGAAATGGAGCTTATGGATATTAAGTGGTGTTTAGCAAGTGTGTTGAGGAGAGCTGAGAAATTTAAGCTGATTACAGGAAGTGATGACTTCCGTGATGCTGATGTTTCTACTTTAGGTTTTGATAAATCTAAAGTTACTTGTTTTCGATGCAGGGAAAAGGGACATTTCAAGAGGGAATGTACCAATCGAGAAGCTGGAGGAGCTCAGAATCCGTTTGGAAATAATGATTATTATCGGAAAGCTATATATCAACAAGTTGCTCAACAACCGTCATCATCTAATGCTATTGAAGCTGGAAAGAAGAAAGCTTATCTGGTTAATCAAGATGATGAAAAATTGCCAGAAGGTTTTAGCTGGGACAAATACGTTCCGGAAGATTCAAAGTTTAGAGCTCTCATTGCACAAATAGTTCAAGAACCAGATTTGATGAAGGAATAGATGGATGTATTTGCCAATAATGAGAAAAGTCAAGATGAAGAGTCTGTCTCTTTAGAAGAAAGCTCAGAAAAGACAACAGTCTTTGATCAATCATCAACTGATAACAGTGAGGATGAAGAAGAAATACAAATAAACATTGGAAAAACTCAATTATCTCCTGAAAGTTTTAAATTTTATTTTGCAGATAGATTGGAGAAACCAAAGGAGAAGCGAGCAGTAAAAGAACAGAAAAAGGTAAAATGTGAGAATGTTGCTCAGGAAGAGAAGCATGAATGAAATGAAGAAGTTAAAGTTGCTGAGAAGGTGGTTGAAGTTGAAAAGATAGTTGAAATTGAAAAAATTATTGAAGTCACAAAACCTTGTCTAAAATGTTTGGAACCATGCAAACATTGTGACGAAAAAGATGTGAAATTTAGTGAGCTTGATAAGATGAAAGAAAAATTATTGTTCGATGTTAAGTATGTGAAAGAATCATATGATGTGTTGAACAGAATGGTGAATAGCTTGCAAAAGACAAACTCAGAAAGAGAAGATGCATTAACCATGATGAATGCAGTGATGATGTCTAAGCAGAAGGCTATCAACCACTATATTGAAGAATGTGCAAAGTTGAAGCAGGAGTTGGAGACTGAAAAGATTGAGAATGAAAGAATAAGACATTTGCTGCAAAGTTATTCTAGTTCTGATTATTTGATTGATAGAATTTATCCAACTGTTGCAGGTTTTGAAGCATTTCAAGATAAGAAGACCGAAGAGAAGGATACTGGTAAGAAACAAAGTGCAAATTATAACAAGTGTCTGCCTCCGATCTGGGAAGGGTATTCTCCTAGAAAACCAAATGAGGAACAAGTCAAAAAGGCAGTCAATATAAAATTGAAGTCTGAAACAACTGATGAGTTACCAGAGAACATTGACGTAACGTTTACATCGTCTGACACTGATCATGAGTCTGAGTTAATAAAGAAAGTGGTCGATCAGGTGTTGGATAAAGATGAGGAGTAAGATTCAATGTCCGAATCCGGGAGTTCGAGTTCATCAGTTGACAGTCCAAAATCATCGGTCAAAAGGATTTATAATAAAGAATTTATGTTATCAAAATCTATTTTGAATGACGAACCAATCAAAGTGGCATATACTTTGAATGATTCAGACAAATTATATTCAGATGAGGAATTTCCAATAAGAGGTGTTAAAATTGAAATGATTAACAAGGTTTTCAAATTAACAGAAATTAATATTTCTGAAATAAAAGGCGTAAATCTCGCTGAAAAACCTAAACCTTACACCTCAAGAGTTCAACAAAGGTTAAACAAGAAAAAGGGTTACAGTTCTGGTTCAGGTTATCGAAAGAAACCAAACCATAACAGTAATTTCAAAAAGAAGGGATTGGGTTTTACTTCACCCGAAAATCATAAAAATGAGAAAATTTCTAAAACAAAAACAATATTTGTTTCAGGGTCCAGTTCTGAAGAAGAGAAGAAGAGCTCATTCTGGAAACAATCAAACAAAGATTTCTTTACAGAAAAACAAAAGTTTGAGAAGAATGGAGCTTATCAAAGAAAGGAGACAAGAACCTGTTACCGATGTCAAGAAGTTGGTCACATCGCCTGGAATTGTCCAAAGGCAACCAACACAAAACAGGAAGTTGTTTCTAAACTTAAAGAAAAAGTTGTTAACAAAACTGAACCACCAACTGAAAAAATCAAAGTGTTTAAAAACTCAACATATGAAGTTGGTGAGAGTTTAAGAAGGTTTTACAAAAGAAGAGTAAATCTTAACAACCAAACATGGGTTGTAAAGAAATCAAATGTGAAACCTGGTGATGAATCTGACTCATCAAAAATCAGAGGAGCCACAAGTTGAGGTAAAAAGAGAAAATTCAGTACCGCCAATGGATGATGTCTACTTTCCACCATTGCGAGCTGAAAATTTAAAATCAAAAGTTGGTAAAGTGGAAATCTCGAATCAATTCTATTCTGAAAAGAAAGAATTTGATGTCGAAAAGGCTTTTAATGGAAAAGTAAAACATATTTTTGGGAAAATGATCGAGGGTAAGGCCAAAGGGGTAAAAGATTTTTATAAAGAAAAAAGGAATGTTCAAACCCCGAGTGAAACTGAGAAGGTCACACCCAAAGCTGGTCAGGCTTGGGTGTCTGTATTCCATATGTAAAATCCTGACTTGCCGGAGCTTCCAAGTTGGTAATAGTGGAGCATGAATCGGCATCTTTCTCAAAAATTTCAAAAATTGTCATATTTCAATCTTCATGTAGTATTGATTGATGAGAACATACAAGTGTATGTACCTACATGTGGTTAATCAAGGTCATTAAGTTGAACTTGATTTAACTTTCATTCAAGAGTTTGAAAAACAATGTGATGAAACCCCTAACCTACTAGTGGTTTGTGAATTTCAACAAAACTTATTTTCTAGAAAAACCATTTTGATTAAAACAAACTTAAGTGTTTTGAAATCATAATGGGAAAATAGTTTGTTGTCAGGGGGAGTTCTGATTGTTTATGCCAAGAGGATGGAGATTTGAAGCAATTCACAACAGTTGTCACTTTACTTGTACAGTTTGTTTTCAAATATTTCCCAGAAAATCAAAAATTGAAACATATTTTTGATTTTAGGGGGAGTAAAAATTTTTAGAAATTTCAAAAATTTGAAAAGCCAAAAACATGAGAAAAAGAAAATGAGTTTTGTTGTAAAAAAAGAGGAAATGATAGTACATCAGTGGACTATCACAACATGCTAAAGAATTGGAAAGTCAAATGTGATAAACGATCTCACTGATGATATGCCAGTAGGTTTTTACACGCTTAGTAGATTGTGTTCGAGATATAAACCTAAATATCAAACTTACTTATTTCGTAGGGAACATCTCTCGGATATATAGGTAACCCCTTAAATCTTGTTTGAAGGGCTTTCTATTTCTGACATACTAGGTCTTTGTGCGTGGTGATATCTGGGGTATTATACATGGACTTCTGATTTTGCGGGAGCAATAGCCTAGTCCTCGTATAATACTTTGTATTGCTTTAATCTTAAAGCCCACCCTCAGCATAGAAAATGATGAAACATTGAAAAATACTAATCATGTGCTGTTGAAAAGAAGATCCCCAAGGGGGACCCACCAAAAGTCAAACCATCATCTCTCTGATTTTGCGAAAGCAATAGCCTGAGCTCTCATGGTCTCGCATTTAACCCCTTACAGATATCATTAGTGTACATTCACCTGTAAGACTGAATATAAGAGTCTCGACACGGGAGTATATTCTGAGGTGGGACACACGAATAAGTTTAAGTCTCTAAAACATTAATCTCGTATTTCGAAACAGTTGAACTTTGTGTGAAAATTTAAGTGGATCAGTATACTGACAATCTAAGTGAATCGTTTAGAACTTAAAATGTTTAAAGCTTAACGGTGTTGGTGATTTGTCTCAAAAACTGATATGATCCTCTTACACAAACTCACAAAAATGTTGTTTGTAAATATTTCTTTACTGTATTTCATTAAATTCAAAAATCCAAAAAGATTTTCGGAGTGTTTTAGCATAAAATTTTTAAAATACAAAAAGATTTTCGACAATTGATGAAAAGCTGATTTTCAAAATTCCAAGTGCTAAACATGATGATCAACAGGGTTGGGAGAGTTTGTTTTGAAAGACAAAATGTTATTCTTACATGTGGTCATCCGAGATTATAAATGTTAAATCATTTTGGATAATACCAATAAGTGATGGTTTGAGATTGATTTTTCAAGTGGTCTCTGAATTTGTAAAATTTTAAATTTGTGAAATTTATTTTGAGGTAGAGATTATGCAGGCAGAAGCAGCCAGGCTTCGACTTCTGAAGATGTGCAGATTTAAGCCAGGTTCCTGATCCTGTTGCTATGGAGAGCCAGGAGACGACCTTAACCTGTGGAAAAGTTAAGTCAGATTGCGATCCCAGAACAATTTAAGGAGGAGTCTGCTAGCAAAGGGGAGTCTGTAGATGTAAGAGCCAGTTTCTGAGCCTGAATCTGTGATCAAGACAGAAGCTGCTAATGCTGATGAGTGAGAGAAAGAGGAATTTAAATATTGTTAGATCAACATTCAAGGGAGATTCTGAATGGTTGAAAGCCAGGTTGAGATCCTGGAAAAGAAAAAGAGATCAAAGGATGCTTACACTGTCAGATACTTTGGGAATAGCACGAAGACTGATCAAGACTGAAGATGTGATATACCGAAGACTCGACACTGAAGACTTCATCAACATCCAAGGGGGAGTCTGTTGGTGCATATGTCTGTCGACTTCGTCTTGTATCGAGTCTTGTAATAGATTAGATAGATCAGGGCACGATATTCAAGAAATATGTGAGTGTGACCATTTATCTCGTGCGGAATGGCTCGCCTATAAATACCTGTCCTGTCATTTCATTTGTAACAGTTCTGATTCCGGTACCGAGGTGTTTTCGAAGTGTCTGCAGGATGTAAAACGTTGTTTTATCAATAAACAAGACAATTAGAGTGTATGTCAAGCTGATTCAAAGTCGATACGTTTGTTTCCGCCTCTCGTATTGATTAGAACTCTTCTGAATGACTTGTTTGGTCGTACAAACGATCCTACACTTTCAACTTGTAGTTTCTTCAATCATTCTTTCACAAAAACTTTAAACTGAATTTTGATTGGAGAAAACTATTGGTTATATGACACCTTTTCATCTTTGTGGACCCCATTTTGTCAAAGGTCCAATTAGCTTTCTTCTTAACCTCCTTTCTTCCTTATAAGTCAAAGTTCCATTCTGATGAAGTCATCAGAAACTCAATCATAAATTCTGTTAAGAGCATGTATTTCCTTTTGTTTTGACTTTTAGATGTGGTCAACAGAAGCCAACAGATTTTTTCAATTGATATTCCCCCTAAACTTGTGACCCTCTTCAACAGATTTTGAAGTTCCTCTTTTGATTGATTTAGAGGTGTATTTGTATTTTTTTTGAGATGAGAGGGAATGAGATAAGATCAGAAGACTTACATATGATTCTCTGGTGGCATCCAAGTCTCTTAACTTTTCTGATATTTTCTAAAACATTTCCATCATTTTGAAGTTTTAACAGAAAAATTTAGAGAGGCATTTTGAGTTTGTGTTACCAGATTTTGTCTCCTTTTATCAGAAACTCAGATTTTTGTGTCAAATGTTTTTGTTTTCTGATGATCATGTTTCATTGTGAATATTTGTCCTCTCGTTTATCTTTACCCATTTCTCTATTCCCAAACCACGAGCTAAACGACTAAGTAACATAAATAGTATACTATATTAACAAAGAAAATTTTCACACACAAAGATTAAACAGAAAATGACTTAATCAAGGTCTATCCCTTCTCCATTATCCATCTCAAGGAGCAACCATAGATCAGTCACTAAACCAGTATGTTGATTAGTAGGTATGAGCATACTGAGATTCATGTTTTGTTGAAGTCTCATCTCTGCTCTGGGATAACCTGCATGAACACCTCCAAAGCCCAGCTGACTTGTGATTATCCCCATCAGAAAACGAGGATAAATCAAGAATGGCCTGCCAGACCACATATTACTTGCAAAATCTTTTATCAAGTAACATGAGAAATTGTAAGGTGTCTCTAGAACGAGTGCTCTTATAGGCTCCATCAACCTTTGGGATGCTTCATGATGATTGATGATCTTCTTCGAGAAGCATGCGCCCATTTGTGTGATCAGATACTGCCATGGCTTTATGATGTGACACCTGTGCCTCTGCGACCATCAAACAAATACCAAATCAATGAAATATTGTGTTTCATATTTGGGATTTGTATAAATATGTGTATCCTTTACACATATCAATTCTTGTTCGATTTCGAGCTTTAAATCGCTTTCTGGAAGATTATACGCGATCTGATGCGTAAATATAATCAGTTTAATGCAACAAACACTTCAGAACAGTGAAATAGGCTTAACATACCTTAAATAACCATACATAACTTAGAAATAAGTTTTAGATGGTTTGGTGTGTCGAAATCAAGTTTATTCGCTTACAGGGACTAATTTTGACAAACTGTGAAAGTATGCCGATTCGTACTGTAACAAACATTCCGGAATATGATCATAAGTTAAACATGCCCTAAATATCCTTTACATAGCTTAGAAATAGGCTTTGAGGTGTTTGGTGCGTAAAAATAAACTTATTTGATCAACAGGGACTAAAAGCGTCAGAAAGTACATAAGTTTGCATTTTCGCGCATATCTTACGTTCTGAATATATCCGGACATCCAAAAATTTATGTAATCATTAAAATACATTATTTTAGTGATTGGCATGATAAAATTCCATTCGTCGCTTAATTTGGATCGTTTTTGCGTTCGTTACGACTTCCGTCGTAATTAACCGAACAACGCAACCGTACGACCAAACGAACTGACATCTGAGATATTTTTGAGCATGTTTCATGTTCCCTATACTTTAACTTCATTTTAGAGACTTGAAATGAGGTTAACGGGGATTAAACGTGTCAAAAATGCATCAAAAACCAAGTTTTAGGCCTGCAGGGGCTAAAATTGTAATTCTGCCAAACTTGCTAGGCCTGGGACGTATGCCCAGGCTTATTCTTATGCGGCCCGCGAGAGCTGCCCAGATCAGAAGCATTGAATTTGGACTTCCAGCCAGTTTTTGATGGTTTTAACCCAAGGTTTTGCATACTTTGGGCTAGATTTGATGGTTTTTAATATGGCCCTTGTATTACAATACTATGTGCCCACATGGAGGGTCAAGATCGAAGCACGTTTTGTGAGGAACGATCCTAACGGTTATGGGTTTTCTATAAATACCCAACACCCTCATTCTCAATCCTCACAAATCTGATTGAATTACTCTAAGTTGGAGTTCAGGAACTTCATACCTGAGTAGTTTCATCAAGATTTCCTTGCTTGGACCCTTTGTAAGTATTCCTTCGTGCCTTTATGCGTTTTTAAGCACGAAAGTCAAACAGTGTTTGACTTTCTGCTTTGACAAGTCTTTGGTCAACACGAAGTTCGTTTGAACTTCGCAACGTGAGCGTAATCACGATGGTTATAGTCCCTAGTGACTATACCTACTGATTACCACGTTGATTAGGTGTAGTGACGAGTCATAGTTTCGGTCAAAATACGCGTTTATGCGTATTTTGCAACCAAACTATTTTTGGGTATCAAGACCCTTTGTCTTGATATCAAACTTGTTTTCAAACTTCGTTAAACATGTTTCAACATGTTTAACTCGTCACTTTTAGATTAGTGGTTATATAGGTTCGTTAGATAAGCGGTCTAAACAACCGCTTAGACTTCCGAACCCGACCCATTTGGTCGATCTTTAGGATCCGACCAAGCATGTTTAGTGACCATAGTTGTACAGGGAATAACCTTCTGAGGTTATAGCTTATGGTCACTACGTTTAGTTAGTTGTATGATAGGTAATTTATATGCCTTAGGAAAATGACCAAAATGCCCTTTTTACGCATAATTTCATTTTAAGCATATGTAACCTAAATTTTGACAATTAAACTGATTAGGTAACATTATTAGACATATTAAGGCATATAATACTTGTCATAGGACTAGTTAGGCGGTCCGAACTCGTTTCACGCGAACGACGTGTTAAAGTAGCGTAAGCTACCTAAAACGAGTCGTAATGGGTCTTAAGCAGTTAGGTTAGGTTTCGATTTAGTATGTAGGCTATGTTAAACCATGTCATATGAGTTCCAAAACTCATTTGGTTTACTAAACCTCATCCTATGCGATCTTCCGATTTAGGTCCGGTTTATTTACGTAGTTACCTATATTAGGTGCCGTTTAATTTCCGTGATCCCTCTAGCTTTGCTTGGTTGTTGTTCAAGACTTCTAAGCATCCTCAAGTGAGTGCATAGTCCCCTCTTTTAGTGTTTTCAACTATTTTGGGGTGAAACACATGTGCCTACTTCTTATTTTCGTGTTTTTCATACTTTTATATCATATACTTGCTATGTTCATTAGTACGTATATAGTACATGATTTCAATAGGTTTTGCTATGTATGTTCACTTAGCATGCTAGCACATTGATTTTAGTATATTTTGTTACATATGTTCATCCAAGCATATGGACACATTGTTTTACATTTTGAACTATTTGAACCATTTGAAGCTGTTTGATCTATGTGAATTATTTGGACTGTTAGAACTGTTTGAAACTGTTTGATTTATGTGAACCGTTTGAAGCTGTTTGAACTGTTGGGTTAGGGAAGTGTGATAACTGTGCCTCCGTGACCATCAAACAAATACCAAATCAATGAGATATTGTGTTTCATACTTGGGATTTGTAAAAAAATGTGTATCATTTGCACATATCATTTCTTGTTCGATTTCGGGCTTTAAATCGCTTTCTAGAAGGTTATACGCGATCTGATGCGTAAATATAACCAGTTTAAGGCAACGAACACTCCGGAATAGTGAAATAGGCTTAACATACCTTAAATAACCTTTACATAACTTAGAAATAAGTTTTTTGATGGTTTGGTATGCCAAAATCAAGTTAATTCGCTTACAGGGACTGAATTTGACAAACTGCGAAAGTATGCCAATTTGAACTGTAACAGACATTACAAAACATGACCATAAGTTAAACACACCCTAAATATCCTTTACATAGCTTAGAAATAGGCTTTGAGGGGTTCGGTGTGCTAAAATAAACTTTTGGGTCATTCAGGGACTAAAAGCGTCAAAAAGTGCACAAGTTTGCATTTTCGCGCATATCTTACGTTCTGAATACATCCGGACATCCAAAAGTTTATGTAAGCACTAAAACATTTTATTTTAGTGTTTGGCATAAGAAAAATCCATTCGTCGCGCAATTTGGATCGTTTTTCGCGCTTATGCGCATTCCGTCGTAATTAAGCGAACATCGCGATTGTACGGCCAAACGAACCGACATCCTAGATATTTTTGAGGACATTTTAAGTTCCCTATACTTTAACTTCATTTTAGAGCTTTGAAATGGGGTTAACGGGCCTTAAACGTGTCGGAAATGGCTTTATTGCATAACAGGGACCAAAACTGACAATTCTGCATAGTTGATGGCTTACGGGCCGTAAGCCATCACGTTACAGTCCGTAAGGGGTCTACAGAACAGCAGAATGCAGAAACATTGAATCTGGCCTTTCCACCTTTTTCACTTGCCTCTTCAGTATAATGTGGGCCAATTGTGGTGTTCCATGGAAATTTCAACAAATGTAGGGTTGAGATCAAAGCACGTTATTCGATAAACGATCCTAACGGTTCTACCACATCTATAAATACCCACCAACATCACAACTCAAAACCCACTTGAATTCTGATTTTTTTCTCTAATTTGGGGTGTTCTATCACTTCATACCTGAGAAATATTTGGAAATCAAAGCTTTCGGGGACCCTTTGTAAGTGTTCCTTCGTTCTTTTATTCTTTTAGCGTTAAAAGTCAAACTTTGTTTGACTTTCTGCGTTGACCAGTTTATGGTCAATGCGAAGTTCGTTTGAACTTCATAACGTGAGCGTAATCACGATGGTTATAGTCCCTAGTGACTATACCTACTGATTACCACGTTATCTAGGCTTATTGACGAGTCGTAGTTTCGGCCAAAATACCTGTTATTGCGTATTTTGTAACCAAACTACTCTTTGGTATCAAAACCGTTTGTTTTGATACCAAACCTGTTTTCTATACTTAGTTAAGCATGTTTTAACATGCTTAGCTCGTCACTTTTAGTTTTGTGCTTGTCTAGGGTCGTAAGGGTAAGCGATCTAAACATTCGCTTATACTTTCGAACCCGACCCGTTTGGTCGATCATTAGGATCTGACCAAACACATTAGGTGACCATAGTATATAGGGAATAACCTTCCGAGGTTATACTGTAACACCTGTGTCACTTCAACCGTCAAACAAATGCTAAACCAATGAAATATTATATTTCATACTTGGGATTTGTAAAATTTTGTGTGTCTTTTACACATATCAACTCTTGTTTGATTTTAAGTTTTTAAATCGCTTTCTTGAGGGTTATACGCGCTCAGATGCGTAAATATAACCAGTTTAATCCAACGAACACTCCGAAATAGTGAAATAGGCTTAACATACCTTAAATAACCTTTAAATAACTTAGAAATAAGTTTTAAAGGCTTTGGTATGGCAAAAACAAGTTAATTCGCTTACAGGGACTAAACTTGACAAACTGCGAAAGTATGCCAATTTGAACTGTAACAGACATTCCGGAACCTGACCATAAGTTAAACATACCATAAATATCCTTCACATAGCTTAGAAATAGGCTTTGAGGGGTTCGGTATGCTAAAATAAACTTTTGGGTCACTCAGGGACTAAAAGTGTCAAAAAGTGCACAAGTTTGCATTTTCGCGCATAACTTACGTTCTGAATACATCCGGACATCCAAAAATTTATGTAAGCATGACTATATTATATTTTAGTGTTCGCCATAAGAAAAATCCATTCGTCGCGTCATTTGGATCGTTTTTCGCGCTTGTGCGCATTCCGTCGTAATTAAGCGAACATCGCGTTCGTACGACCAAACGAACCATCATCCGGCATATTTTTGAGCATGTTTTGAGTCCCCTATACTTTAACTTCATTTTAGAGCCTTGAAATGAGGTTAACGGGGTTCAAACGCATCGAAAAAGGCCTTAAAACACCACAGGGACCAAAACTGTCAATTTTGAAACTTTTTCTGAAGCTGGTGCATGGTGGCGTAGCGCGACTGCATAGGGCCTTTACCGTCGCGCTACGCGACTGCCTATGCTGGACAGAAAACATGCAGAAACTTCAGTTTTTCGCTTTCGGGACCAGATTCGACGTATTAACAGCTGTTAACAGCTGTTCTCCACTCCTTAATCCCTTGCCACATGTTGATACCCTATGGTGAGTGGCCAATTTAGTCACCATAACATCTCGACAAGTGTACGGGTGAGATCTAGGCACGGTTTCCATGAAACAATCCTAACGGTTCGGGTATTCCTATAAATACCCATCCACCCCAACCTCATTTCTTACAAGAATTCTGATTTGAGAGCTCTAAGTTGAAACCATTGTTTCATACCTGAGTTCTTGGATCGGGATTAACATTCGGGGACCCTTCGTAAGTATTCTTTCGTTCTTTTATTGCTTTTCGAGTCTGAAAGTCAAACTTTGTTTGACTTTCTACATTGACCAGTTATGGTCAATGCGAAGTTCGTTTGAACTTCGCAACGTGAGTGTAATCACGTTGGTTATAGTCCCTTGGGACTATGCCCACTGATTACCACGTTGTCTAGGGTCGTAGGGTAGGCGATCTAATAAATCGCCTATACCTTCGAACCCGACCCAGTTTGGTCGATCATTAGGATCCGACCAAATACATTAGGTGACCATAGTAGGTAGGGAATAACCTTCCGAGGTTATACCCTATGGTCACATCGTTTGAGTAGTTGTATGATAGGTAGTTTATATGCCTTAGGTAAATTACCAGAATACCCTTTTCATGTATAATTGGTAATTAAGCATATGAAACCTAAACCTTTGTCACATAACTGATTATGTAACATGTTTAGGCATATAACACTTGTCATAGGGCTAGTTAGGCGGTCCGAACGCGTTTCACACGCACGACGCGTTAAAGTAGCATAAGTTACCTTAATGGGTCGCGATGGGTCGAAAGCACTAAGGTTAGTCTCAATGTAGTATGTAGGCCTTGTTAAACCATATCATATGAGTTCCAATACTCATTTGGTTTACCAAGCCTCATCCTATCCGATCTCCCGATTTAAGTCCGGTTTATTTATATAGTTTTAGATTGCCGACTGATTCCGTGCTCTCTCTAGCTTTGTTTGGCTGTTGTTCAAGACCTTCAAGCATTATCAGGCGAGTACATTATTCCCCTCTTTTACTGTTTTCTAAACTGTTTTGGGGTGAAGCATGTGTACCTATCTGTTATTTTCATGATTCCAAAAGTATAATTGATTATACATGTTATTACTTATCATATGACAAACTGAATGATTAATTATAGTTTAAACATTGATTTCTCAAAGAACATAAAATAAATTGTTGAATTGTACTTATTTTATGTTCACCAGACCGATTGTTAGTATGATATAGCGCTATAGGATTTGACACCCCATTCCTGTTGTCATGGAATGTCTGAAACCAATTTGTTGCTCCATCCAAATAGGGATTTCCTTTGTGGTATTCCTATAGTCTCAAA